>BQNB010185745.1:1112-12189 GCA_026074375.1 Tanacetum coccineum
AAAAAGGGTGTTTGGTTTATATGTTATGTTTATAACTTATATTTTTATTTTTATTTTTTTTTCTAAAACATTTATTCCAAAATATTTTTTTAAACACGTAGTTAGGATATTAAAATTTGTAAAAACACTATTTTGACGCGGTTTCGACTAAAAGCACAAAAAATACAAAATTCAAAATAATTAAGCTCTCGGGGCTAAAACATGAAATTATTGATTTCTCAAACGCTAAAGAGGATAAATATCCTAACAACGATTCGTAAATAATTATAACGACGATTTTTAATAATATCGACCAAAACATTATAAATAATTTTCCAAAATTTTCAGAGAATAAGATAACGCTCGGGATGAATTATTGATCTTAAATTCGGGTTGTTAAAAGTATTAACCAGGTCTGGAAAAATTAATACTGCTGGTGCAAGTGTTAATACTGCTGTCAGGCCTGTTAATACTGTTGACTCAAAACCAACTGTGATTCATCCTAGACCAATATCAAATGCTTACAAAAAGGGATATTCACAAGTCACAAATAAAAAGGTTAATACTGTCAGGGTAAAAGATACTACTGCCAGGTATAGAGCAGTAGTAAGTGAAAACAAGGGAAAAGGGGCTAATGCTGTTAAGGCCTTAGCATGATGGGTTTGGAAAGCCAAAAATAGTAGTGCATCAAATACTTTCAAAAAATATTCTTATATTGATGCACAAGGCAGATCCAAATCTATAATGGCTTGGATCCCCAAAAGAGCCTAATTCTCTTATTTTATGTGCAGGGCAGCCCATAGCAGAGTGAGTACAAGGAAAAAGGAGTTATTGACAGTGGTTGCTCAAGGCACATGACTGGAAACAAATGCTATCTTACTGAGTATGAAGATTATGATGGTGGATTTGTTTCCTTTGGAGATGGTAAAGGTAGAATTTTTGGAAAAGGTAAAATCAAAACAGGAACATTAGATTTTGAAAATGTGTACTTTTGTAAGGAGCTTAAGTATAACCTGTTTAGTGTGTCACAAATATGTGACAAAAAGAATAATGTTCTTTTTACTGACACTGAATGTCTGTTCTTTTCTTTTGACTTTAAGTTACTTGATGAAAGTCAGGTTTTGCTGAGAGTTCCAAGAAAGGATAACATTTACAGGGTTGACCTAAAGAGTGTTGTTCTTACTAAAGGTTTAACTTGCCTCTTTGCTAAGGCCATAATTGATGAATCCAATTTATGGCATAGGATGCTTAGTCACACAAACTTTAAAAACATGAACAAACTTATGAGGGGAAACCTTGTTAGAGGTTTGCCTTCAAAGATTTTTGAAAATGACCACTCTTGTGTTGCTTGTCAGAAAGGAAAGCAACACAAAGCCTCCTATAAGGCCAAACTTGTAAACTTAATCAGCAAACCCTTACATATGCTTCATATGGAACTATTTGGTCCTACAAATGTTAAGAGTTAAATGAAAAAGTCTTATTGCCTAGTTGTCACTGATGACTTTAGTAGATTTTCTTGGGTATTCTTTTTGTCCACTAAGGATGAGACTAGTGGGATATTAAAGACCTTCATAACAGAAATAGAAAATCAACTAGACCATAAAGTAAAAGTTATCAGATGTGACAATGAAACTGAGTTCAAAAATAGTGTAATGAATCAGTTTTGTAAAATAAGGAGATTAAGAGGGAATTCAGTGTTGCTAGGACTCCTTAGCAGAATGGTGTTGCTGAGAGGAGGAATAGAACACTGATAGAGGCTGTAAAAACTATGTTAGTTGACTCTAAGTTACCAACAACCTTTTGGGCTGAAGCAGTTAATACTGCTTGCTATGTGCTAAATAGGGTCTTAGTCATTAAGCCTCATAACAAGACACCTTATGAACTTATTCGTGGAAGAACTCCATTGATAGACTTAATGAAACATTTTAGGTGTCCTGTTACCATCTTAAATACCAGGGATCAACTAGGCAAGTTTGATGGAAACGCTGATGAGGGATTTTTTGTTGGGTACTCTGTGGTTAGCAAAGCAATAAGAGTATTTAACAAGAGGACCAGGATAGTTGAAGAGACATTAAACATTAGATTTATTAAAAATGCACCTAATGTGACAGGAAATGGACCAGACTGGCTTTTTGATGTTGATTATTTATCAAAGTCTATGAACTATGTGCCAGTTATTATAGAAAATCAAACTAATGGTATTGCAGGGAAAAGAGATAACATTGTTGCAGGCAAGCTGAAAATAAGATAGAACCTGAAAAAGAGTACATCTTAATACCTATCTGCACAACTGATCCATTAATCTCTCAAGATCCTAAGGTCAGTGAAGAAGATGCTGAAGAGAAGTCTACTGAAATGGATAAAAGTGGAGCTTCAGATAAAGATGGGGAGGATGATCAAGCTATAAGAAGTGAGTTTGAAAGGCTACTTCAACAAGAAAAGTAGACTATACATACTAACAGTACTAATAGTATTAATACTGTTAGTACACCTGTTAGTACTGTTGGACCATCTTGTACTGATGATGATCTATCATCACCAGTTAATGCTGCTGAAGCTTCTAATGCATTTATGGAACATCTATTTGAACAATTTTCTCATTTCAAAAATGCATTTACACTTCCACCTGTTTCAAATGTGACTCCAATGAATGATACTGGAATTTTTGGTAATGCTTATGATGATGAAGATGTGGGTGCAGAGGCTGACCTAAACAACTTGGAAACAACCATGAATGTCAGTCCTATTCCCACAACCAGAATTGACAAGGATCATCCTAAAGACCAGATCATTAGAGACTTTAATTCAGCTATTCAAACAAGGAGAATGACCAAGATTTTTGATGAACATGCTATGGTATGTTACATTAATAAGCAGAGGAGAACAAATCACAAAGATTATCAGAACTGCTTATTTGCCTGTTTTCTCTCTCAAATGGAACCCAAGAAAGTGATTCAAGCTCTGGAAGATCCAAGCTGGATAGAAGCAATGCAAGAGGAGCTTCTACAATTTCAACTTCAAAAGGTTTGGACACTGGTTAATCTACCTAATGGCAAGAGGGCCATTAGAACAAAATAGGTCTTTAGAAACAAAAAGGATGAGAGAGGGATTGTAGTGAGAAACAAGGCAAGACTGGTTGCACAAGGTTATACCCAAGAAGAAGGAATTAACTATGATGAGTTTTTGCTCCTGTTGCTAGGATAAAAGCAATCAGGTTATTTTTGGCCTATGCATCATTTATGGGATTCATTGTGAACCAGATGGATGTGAAGAGTGCATCTTTTATATGGTTCTATTGATGAAGGAGGATTATATGTTTTCTGAACTCCTGGTTTTGAAGAACCCCACAGTTACCTAACAAAGTGTATACGGTAGAAAAAGCTTTATAGGTCCCTACATCAAGCTCCTAGAGCCTGGTATGAGACCTTGTCTACATGGATTTAGAAGAGGCACTATAGATAAGACTTTATTCATCAAGAAGGACAAAGGTAATATCTTATTAGTACAGGTGTAAGTTGATGATATCATCTTTGGGTCAACTAAGAAGTCTCTATGTGATGAGTTTGAAGGTTTGATGTACAAGAAATTCTAGATGAGTTCTATGGGGGAATTCACTTTCTTCTTAGGGTTACAAGTACAACAGAAGAAGGATGGAATCTTCATTAGCCAAGACAAATACGTGGCTGACATATTGAAGAAGTTTGATTTTACCACTGTGAAGACAATAAGCACTCCCATGGAATCTAACAAGGCATTGATCAAGGATGAAGAATCTGATAGTGTGGATGTTCATTTATACAGATCAATGATTGGATCATTGAGGTACTTAACAGCTTCTAAGCCAGACATAATGTTTGCTATTTGTGCTTGTGCAATTCTTGCTTTGAAGAGGATCTTTAGATACTTGAAAGGTCAACCTAAATTGGGCCTTTGGTATCCTAGAGATTCACCATTTAACTTGGAAGCTTTTTCTGATAGTGATTATGCTGGAGCTAGCCTTGACAAGAAATCCACAATAGGAGGTTGTCAATTTCTTGGCAAGAGGTTGATTTCATGGCAATGTAAGAAGCAAAACTATAGTTCAAATTTCCACTACTAAAGCAAGTAATGTTGCTAGCGCTAAATTACGATCGACAGGTGCTTATGGATCCAAAATCAAATGCTTGATTATGGGTTCAACTTCATGAACACCAAGATTTTCATTGATAATGAAAGCACCATTTGCATTGTGAAGAATCCAGTGTTTCACTCTAAAACCAAGCACATAGAGATAAGGCATCACTTCATCAGAGATTCTTATGAGAAGAAGTTGATTCAAGTGAATAAGATTCATACAGACCACAATGTTATAGATCTTCTTACAAAGGCTTTTGATGTTAGCAGGTTTAATTTTCTAATTACTAGCATTAGATTACTTAATCTTTGAAGTATTGTTTAAGGGGAGGTTAATGTGTTTGGATAACAGTTCTTAACTTTTATTCATGGGTTATGCATAAATATGGATCCTCATGAATTCTCACATGTCTATCTAGTCTTTTCTAGTGTGCTTGTGATGAATAGAGGCATGTTGTTGTATAATTATTAAAGACATAGTTAATACTATTAGATATCTCTTAATACTGCTAGGTAGGTTTTAGTACTGCTAGGCAAAACATTAGTACTGCTAAGTATAATTAGTACTGCTAGTTATACTTAAGACTGCTAGTTAAAAATTGTTAGTCATAATTAAAACTATTAAACAAGATCTACTTTGGATTGTGTATTCTTGGTTTTGGACTAACATTTGCAGGCTAAGCATATTGACTACCTGGTATTGAATTAAGGGGAGGACATGCAACATCAAACAAAGGTGTGTGATGAGTCAAACACCTAGGCAATTTAAAAAAGGTCGGGACACCAAGATACCTCAGTCTAGTGGTCCCCTTAAAAAGGTTGATGATGAGGCTGTCCATAAGGAGTTGGGTGACAGAATGGAAAGGGCTGCCACTACTGCTTCTAGCTTAGAAGCAGAGCAGGATAGTGGTAACATTAATAGGACCCAATCCATGGCAACACTTAATGAGCCAAGTCCTTAGGGAACTGGTTCAGGTAGTGGTCCCAGGTGCCAAGATACCATATTGGGGGGTGTAGATGCTCAAACTAGGTTTGAGACTACATCTAAATAGTCCAATTATCCACCTCTCTCAAGAGTTTACACACTTGGAAGTGGAGAGGACAGTATGCAACTAATAGAATTAATGGCACATTGTACAAAACTGACTGCATTGGTGAGCTCAAAAGAATAGAGAGATTTGTGATATAAAAATAGAAAGAGTGATTTGGTGAGCCAAAAGAAATGAGAGATTCAGTGAGCTTAAAAATAGAAAGAGAGATGTGAGTATGAAAAATAGACAGAGAGTTTCAGTGAGAAAAAGAAATGAGAGAAATTATGAGATGAAAAACAGAAAGAGAGCTTGTGAGAATCTAAATTTATAATGGAAATGCTTGTTGGAACAACATTGGTGTTTATACTGCTAGGCATAAACTTAATACTGCCAGTATTAAGTTAGTACTGCCAGGCATATCTTAATACTGCTGGGTAAAGTTAATACGGCTGGGCTTAAAGTTAGTACTGTTAGGCTAAAATTAGTACTGGTGGGTGACCGTTAGTACTGTTTGAGGTATAACAGAATTTTCTTAATTAATTAATAGCCGTTGAGATATTTCCGCCAACAACTTGCTTATAGGGGTCTATGATTTGGAAAATTCTTGATATTTCTTTCTCTTATAAGGTTTCTTTGAGAAAAAGATTCAATTTTATTAAGTCGGTCAAATCAAAACCCTAAGTGCTCTCTACATAATCTCAATTAACTTTACCAAACTCTCATATTCTCATCAACGAACATAAACCCAGAACCCTTATCATAACTTCATCAATCATGGCTAATTTAGAGTTCTGTGATACCTACAACATGGTCGCTTACTTACTCAAACCAGAAGGAAGTGAAGATTTTCAACAGATAGTAGATTTCCTCAACATAAGTCACATAAAGTTTGCTCTCACTAAAAATCCTACTATCTATACTTCACTCATTCAACAGTTTTGGCAAACTGCTTCTACAAGCACACTTGAAGATGGAGAAGTGGAAATAACTGCAACCATAGATGGCCAACTCAAGACTATTACTGGAGCATCTCTTAGAAGACATCTCAAGTTAGAAGATGCTGATGGTATTAGTTCACTACCTAATACTGAAATTTTTGAGCAGCTTGCTCTTATGGGATATGCTTCTGATTCTGACAAGTTGACCTTCTAAAAGGGTCACTTTTTCCCTCAATGAAGATTCTTAATACATAATATTCTTCATTGCTTATTAAAGCCCCATAAAAAAAATAAAGACCTGCTTTGGGAGCAGTTTTAGTACACACATAGCACGTTATCATTTGTCTGGCCACAAACAAGACTTTCAACTTTTCTAAAATGATTTTTGAGGGCATGGTAAAAAATTTGGATAGTAGGTCTAACTTCTTGATGTATCCTAGATTCATTCAAATCCTTTTGAACAAACATCAGAGATTGATTCTACATCACAAAAGAACTTATGTTGCTCCTACCCCCACACAAAAACTATTCAGCAACATGAGAAGGGTTTCCAAGGGTTATACTAGGGTAAACATTCCACTATTTTTAAGCATGCTTGTTCAAGGTCCAATTCAGCAGGGTGAAGGATCAACAGTCCTAGTTGAGTCCTATCACACACCTATCACTACTTTATCCACCTCACAACCACCACTTTCATCACCCTCCAGGGTACCTACACAACCCTATGATTCACCTCTCCCAGGAGGTCACACACCTGGAAGTGATGAGGGTAGTATGACACTTAATGAATTGACGGTTCTTTGTACCCAATTGTCAACAAAAGTGGCAAGCTTGGAGCAAGATTTAAAGCAAACCAAGAAGGTATATGGTAATGCTTACACCAAGCTCATCATGAGGGTGAAGAAGTTGGAACACAAAGTTAAGTCAAGGCAACCTAGAAGAAGGGCAATAGTGGTTATATCTGACACTAAAGAAGATTTAGAGGATCCTTCCAAACAGGGGAGGAGAATTGCTAAGATTAATCAAAATCCCTCTATTTCGTTGGTACAAGATGAAAGAACTTCATGGATTCAAGAGGATGCTAAGATTCAGGGGAGGACTAGTGTTGATACTGAGATACTTTTAGATCAAGAAGAGCCTACTGAACTAGTGGAAGATCTTGGTAGTGGTGAAAAGGGTGAAAAAGAAATTAGTACTGCTAACATATTAGTTAGTACTGCTAGTGCGACTCCTAAAGTTAGTACTGCTGCTGAAAATTTAGTATACATCAGAAGGAGTGCAGAAAAGATAAAAGATAAAGGAAAATCTATTATGAAAGAAGATGAATCTGTTCAGAAGAAGGCAAAGAAGCAACTAGAGCAAGAAAGACTTGGGCATGAAGAAGCTATTAGATTGCAAGAACAGATTAATGAAGAAGAAAGACAAAGGATTGCTAGGGATGCAGAAATAGCTAAACAGTTACAAGAAGAATTTGATAGAGCAAGACAAGAACAAGAAGTTGTAGCTGAAGCTGATCAAGCCCATGATATTGATTGGAGTGATCCTGCTGTGCTAAGATATCATGCACTTCAAAATAGATCTTTCTCTGTAGCTGAAGTAAGGAAGAACATGTGCATGTATTTGAAAAATCAGGAAGGATACAAGCAGAGTCATTTTAAGGGAATGAGCTATGAAGATATTAGACTTATATTTGAAAGAGTATGGGATCAAAATCATGCTTTTGTACCTAAGGATTCTGAGATTGAAAAGGAAGTGATGAAGAGACCTGGATTTGATTTTCCACAAAAGTCTATTAAGAAGAATGATAAAATTAAAGCTTCAGGTTTTGTTCAAAAGCAACCTGCTAAAGAAGAAAAGGAAAAGAAAAATGATGACAGTCAACAGCAAGCAGGAAGTAGTAAAAAGAGATCAAGAAAAGATTCTGATGAAGACAATGCCAAGAAACAGAAACTAGAGGATGATGCTGAGAAGGAAGAGCTTAGAGATAGTATGGATGTAGTTCCAAGGGATGATATTGCTATTGATGTTGAGTCTCTGGCTACTAAATACCCAATAGTTGACTGGAAGACACATGTTTTGACAGAAAATATGATGTATTATCAAATCATCAGAGCAGATGGAAGTTCTAAAAATTACAAAATATTCAGTGAAATGCTTGATGATTTTGATAGGCAAGATGTGATGGATCTACACAGACTGGTACAAGAAAGGTATGATACAACAAGTCCAGAAGGATATGACTTGTTACTTTGGGGAGATCTGAAGATCTTATTTGAGCCTAATGAAGAAGATGAAATATGGAAGAATCAACAGGACTACAACTTGATAAGCTGGAGATTATTTGACTCATGTGGAATTCATATGTTGCTGATGCATACTGGAATTGCTATTCACATGATGATAGAGAAGAAATATCCTCTTACTCAAGAAATGCTTTCAAGGATGTTAAGTAGAAGACTAGAGGTTGATCAAGAAAGTGAAATGGCATTTGAACTTCTCAGGTTTATAAGGTCACAACTTCAGAAGTAGAAGAATGTTTGGAAGAATCCTCTCAGAAAGGTTTAATTCAAGAAACTTGATGATTTGAAGGTAAATCACAAGTTTAGGGGAGGATTGTTGGGAATTAAGCTCATTAGACTTAGTACTGCCAAGTCAAAGTGTTAGTACTGCTTAAGTCATAACTGGCAGTATAAACCAGTTAGTACTGCTAGAAGAATGTTAGTACTGCTAGGAATAAGTTAGTACTGCTAGTACTAACTTAACACTGCTGAGGGGATTTATACTGCTGATAAAGATTGAAGACTGCATGAAGATAAAGACGTGTGAAGAGATGTAAAGACGTGTTAAAAGATATGTATTAGTTATCTTGTGTATATTCTATATATTTAGAAAGATATGCATATAAGCTTAATGTTTTAGAAGATTCATAGTTATCTTGTAAAGGACTCCTTGGTATATAAAAGGAGATCCTAGGTTTTGGTATCACATATCACATCATATCAGTCTTTCATAGTATCCATAGCTTCAAGGTTGTAAACCCCAACACTATCAAGAGTGTTCGTATTAATATATTAGAGCTTATTGTTTTGGTTATATTTTCTGTTTGTCAAACATACATTGTTGTTATTCTTCTTAGTGGTATAAACTAGATTCCGCATAGTTTATATCATATACACAAAGTTTCATTCTTAGTACCTTTGGGTTATCCAAGGATACTAAACCTTACATCAAGCTAAGGAGTTAAAGATCTATTCATTGGGATCAACAAGTGGTATCAGAGCTTGTTGTGAAGCTTTGAATAAGAAGAAACCAACATCACATACAAGATCAAATTCTTAGTGATAGGATGGAGGCAGGAACTAATTCTACATCTCTGACTGCAAAACTCCCTATCCTCAACCCAGGGGATTATGATCTCTAGTTGAAAGTCAATGTGAAATTCGATTTCTCGAGAAGGTGGTAATCTTGATAGGTCATCCGGAAATACCTCGGGAAAGTTTCTAACTACGACAATGTCCTCCGGTTTCTATTCTTCGGCATTTACACTCATGAGATGTCTCACCTTCTCTTTTGGCCTTTCTCCTAAGACTCTAAGCATTCCGCCGTTTGGTAGTGGAATTCTAACTACTTTCCCGTGGCAAACAATTTCGACCTTCTATCTCTAGTTTGCAACCACGTATGACCTTATTGATCTCTATTAGTTGACCACTAGCTATATCGATCTCGTAACTAAAACCTAAGTTATTGGGCTCTATATCTAACAGAGGTATGAAAGTAGTGGAAACAAAGCTATAATCGGCACCAGAATCGAATAGAGTTGTGGCATAGTGGTTGTTTAAATTGAACGTACCCGTCACAATATTCGGATCCTGGCGAGCTTCCTCTGCTCCCATCACAAAAGCCTTTTCACGTGTCGGGTTGTCATTGTTTCCACGACCTTGACCTCCCTCAATAGCCATAGCTTGATTTGGACGATTTCCTCCTGGTCTTGGTGCTCGGTTCAACCTAGGACATGCTGCCTTGTAATGGTCAGTACCATCACACTCAAAACACGCCCCACGAGCAGCAGTTGGGTTTCTAGCATTTAGTGGATTCACCACTCTTGGCCTCACCCTGCAATCCTTGGCAAAGTGCCCTAAGCGGTTGTAGCTCGTACAAGTACAATAAGGCATCTCGGGGTGATGGTGAAAGTTGCAGTTTGTACATTCGGGTGCCGTACCCGTGTACTCCTTCCTAACAGGGTTAGTGGTTGTGGCAAACGCCCTCCCAGTCCTAGATCTCTTGTTATCATCCCTAACATTTCCATCCCTACTCGGCTCTCCACTATTTCCTCTTTTCTCAGTATTCTTCTTCAATGCTCCATTCCTAATTGCCTCATCGGTTAGCACTCCAGCTTTTAGTATAACACCTGAATTATTGTTGACTCCGTTACTGCTACCATCCTACGGATCTGTAAAGCAAGGCCATAGATGTACCTCTCAATCCTTTTGTTCTCAGGGGTAACCAAATGAGGGACTAGCCTAGCAAGCTCATGAAATCGATTAGTGTACGTGGCATGGACAGCTCCAACCATGGCGTGACACCAAAACTTAGTTTCTAGTTTTTGCATCTCATTGTTTGGACAGAATTCCTCTCACATTAAGGCCTTAAAATCTTCCCGGGTCATGCCAACTGCGGCTTCCCGGCCTCTAGTCTGGACCTGGGTGTTCCACCATGTTAGTGCCTTACCGATGAATGAACCGACAGTGTACTTGACCTTCTGATTATCTCCACATGCACTCATGTCCTAGATTGATTCCATTTTCTCAGTCCAACGAGTGTAGACTATCGCACCACCCTTTCCATCATAGCCCTTGGGGTTACATGCCAAAAACTCCTTGTATGAACAACCACTTCGACCGTTGTTCACGTTGACATTCCTAACATCACCCTGGATATTGTTGGCGTGGTTACCTACTTGAGCGATGATAGTAGGAAGCAGGTTTTGCAATTGTTGAGCGATGATCGTAGAGAAGT
>BQNB010185747.1:0-12189 GCA_026074375.1 Tanacetum coccineum
TCATAGTAAATACATTTTGCTAAAGTATTAGCATTTTAATAATTTTCAGAATACACTTTGCTACGTCAACAAAATGGATCATGCTACGTCAACAAAATGGATCATATCTTCCTTTAATATCAATTTACAAACACATCACTATTCATTTTTAACTTTAAACTTTTACATTCTGTAAACTTTCAACTATTTCTTAATGTAAATAAAAATTTCGTACAAAACAAGATTTCAAATCCATATCAAAACTTACATTTTACGTTTTTATCGTACAAAATTGTTTCCACCCCATGGCAACTGAAACCTTTTGCTATAATGAAAGTTTAATTATTAGAGTTTTGATAGTTACAGTAGTAAAAAAAGTAAAAACTTACTTCAATAAAAATTTAAACAATGCAAAACATCCCCGTAATAACATGATATTTTATTTAACGGCAATTAACTATCTTACAATATATACACGAGGCCACAAATCTAAAGGACTTGAATTCAGAACTATTTGTTTGAAAAGATGGGTAACATTGGGAAAGGTATTAACATGCTCTAATAACGAGTATCGAAATATAAAAAGATAAAGATAAAGATAAAGATACGGAACCTGAAACGTTAAATTCTTTCTGAACAAAGCGTTAGCTTGAGTCGAGAAACTAGATGAATCCGACATTTGTGTGTGTTTTTTTTTCTCTTTCACACAGTAACACACAGTGAAAGTGTGACTGTTAGTAACAGAATCTGGCGCCAAAAGAATAGTTCTTCTTTTTAGGGAGAATTTTTTTGTTTTTTTTTTGTTTTAGTGGTGAAGAGAAGTGATATTTGATTTGATTTTGGTTTAATAGATAGAGAGGTTATGTGGTTTTTTAATGACGAAATTGGCCTTGTGTAGTGGTAAAGCTAAAAGACGATTATGTCCTTTTTGTATTTTATACCATGTATATTAGTGTGCAAGAGCGGTGCTTGAACTTTATTTGATTATTTTAAATACAAAGCAGATTTTGATAGGAAATGAATGAGTTTATTATTATTTAGCACTCCGTGTTTTTTATCATAAATAAATATTTTTGTTTGTGTTATATAATATTTGATGATAATTATTTCAATGAAAATATATTTAAGACCTAGTTTATTCATATATTTTGCATCAAGTATTCTATAATATTTTTTTAACTAATGTTAATGTTTAAAAAGAAAAACTTCAAAAAGTTAAAAGTAAACTAATAAATTTGGACAGATTGAGTATAACTTAACATCTTTTTTTCTTCTTGGATTATGACAAATCTTACAAAATAAAAAAGCCTAATCATTATATCTCAAAATGTTAAATTTTAAGCAGCTTTAGGTAATTACTTATAAGCAAAAGGAGAAAATAAGCAATGCCATACATAGATCAATAGATCGCTTATATCATTTATAAAATGTTAAGACATTAAACTATGTAGGGTAAAAGCTATAAACACTTTGTGTATTTATAAAATGTGAAAAAATACACGATTTGAGAAAAATGTATTTATTACTGTTTTTAATTTTACTTTTTAGTAAAATAACAGTTTCACTCTTAACTAATTAATTAAAGTCTTCAATAAAGTTTGTAATAATAATTTCAAACAAAGCTAATGTGGTAAACTTAATCAAACTTTTCAATCTATTTTTAGTAGTGAATAATTAAATTGTAACATTCTAAAAAGAAAGCGTAGAATATAAATTTGAAACTAAAAGAGTAACTCATAATGCTTTATTTACTTCTCGTTGTCATTCCACTTAACCAATGGGAAAGCGGAACTAGTTTTTTGATTAGTAGATACAGTGCAATGACAACATAAATTATACTACTAAATAAAGCATATTGAGTTTATCAATATATAGAGTATTTATGACTTTTAACTAACTATTTAAAATAAAACAAAGAATTTATAGATTAATGTATGTCCAGTAGAGTTGGTCATGGGCAGGGGCAGAGGGATGTAGAAGGTAGGGGGCCCGGCGCCCTCGATAAACTGACGAAAAAAAAAAACTAGTGCAAAAATTGTATTTTTATAGCCTTATTTTTAGTTTGCCCCCATCCCAAATCTCAAATTGCCCCCGATACAACTGCTTAAATATCAAAAAGCTATTGAAAAGCTGCTAAAAGATGGTAAAAAATTGCCAAAAGCTGCTAAAAAATTGTTAAAACCTGCTAAAACGCTGCTAAAAAGTGCTAAAACGCTACTAAAAAGTTGCGGTTTTTGGAGCTATTTTCGGAGAAATTTTTTTTGCCCCCTATATACCAAGATCCTGGCTCCGCCACTGGTCATGGGCTCTTTCCCATGCGAGATGTTTCAGGTTCGAGTCTCCTTTTGATGGTTTCCTTTCTATGCGAATAAGAGTGGCCTCTCATTAACTCCACTAATTATATTTGTACTGAATAAGTCGTTTGAAAAAAAAATCAAAGAATTTATAGATAAAATAAGTTGATTTAAACAAAAGGTATTTATAACTTTTACCCAACTATAGAGAATTTGTAATGTAAATTGACGATTCTACAACCCACCCTATAAGACACATTGCAACACATTGCATCTTGCACTTTTAAGAGTTATTTCCATACCAATAGTTCATTCATTCTATTGATGTGAGAGTGAGATAAACTCGAAATGTTTGATTCTTCGAAGGATCCAAGTGTTATTAGCACGTTATCTTTTCATTTAAAGAATAGATGTTCTTGAAATGTTGGAAGGCAATAAAATAAGGGAAAATTCCATTTTTTAGCCCAAAACACATCTTAAAAGGCCATTTTAGATTTTTAAAAATGTTTTTTCAAAAGTAGTCCAAGTTGCCCAGAAGTACAACAGTTGCTCATATTTTTGGGGGCAACCTAGTGTATTTTTATAGGCAACTGTTGTACTTCTGAGCAACTTGGGCTACTTTTGGAAACAAAATTTCGAAGATCTAAAATGGCCTTTTAGGATGTGTTTTGGACTAAAAATAGAATTTTCCTATAAAATAATCCAAAGTTCCAAAGTATACATTTCAAACACGTGTCATCGTTACTACCAATTCAAACTTATTCCGTAAAAGATGATTAGAAAATACACACAACTAGTTTGGTGACAACAACAAATCGCATCACTTACAATAATAAAAGAGAAATATATTTGTATATAGTAAAATTTATAATTAGCTGTTAAATGATTTTAATGACATTCATAACTAGGGTAAATGTGAAACGAACATATAAAGTTATAAAACATACATGTTGCATTGTTGCCCTTATAAACACAAAGGTATATATTTTATACTTTGGGGTGTAAAAGATTGTTAAAAGTGCTAAAAAGATTGTTCTAAGTAATTTGGTATAAGAATTGTAAAGAATCAAATTAATAGATAAAGAAGGTTGATTGACCTTCTTTATTATTCTTGTTTAAAATTAATATTACAAACTAAGAAAAAGAATTAATTAATTAGTTTAAAGTAAAATCGTTATTTTGCAAAAAAAAAATTATATTTTTCCTAAATTATGTGTTTCTTTTTTTTAAGCAAAGCAACCTTCACCTTAATTTCCTAAATAGTTGATTTGGTCATACACTTTTATCAAACTATAATTTCTTTACACAAAATTTGAAGTTCGTCATTAGACACGGAGCTTCCTGTTATAAATTCATAAAACGTGAACAATAATGTTGTACCTTGAGAAATTCAAAATAGTTACCAGATAATATTATACTAAAGAATACCTATGAAAAATGATACACTGCTTAAAAATCTTATATGACCCGACACTAATGAAACCAAGGTTGTAAATGATCACGTACATAATTTTATCGAGCTGTAATATAGACTTTAATTAAAAGTTGACAAACTCTATGAATAAAATTTTTATCTTTTTTGTTGATATATTTTAAATCAAAATTCTTAACGAGTTAACAAACTCTATGAATAAAATAATTACGGAGTTATGAAAATTTGTTGGTAATTACATGTCAATATATTATTAATAACCAATGACACTGTGCATCGTATAGATCATGGGTTGTACGATATCCCCCCCCCGCTACCACCCCGATAGAGAAGGACTCAACATTCAACGTTCTGCATTTCTCTCGGAAGATTGTGTTGCATTACGGCTCGCGATGACGTTATTTATACAAAAAGACATGGAATATTTTATGCGCGCATAACTTACTTTATGTTAGATTCCTCGATGATATTGCGTTTTGGTAAGTCAAACATCTTCTGAGAATAAGTTCCATAAGGGAACATGGTCAAAATAAAACGCAAACTGCTTCATGCTTATCATTCATTTTATTTTCATCTAATGGGTTTATATTAATTTTTTATAGTAATTTACTTAGAATAAAATCGCCACTTTCACCCTAATTTTTAAAATTACATATCTCACAAGAACCCGTTAATCGTTGAGCAAACGAAACATACCATCGCGACACGAGAAAGTTAAATCATCTTTGTATAGAGGGGCACTTCCTAATATACTTTCGACGAAAGTCTAGGACAATAAAAAAAAAAAAAATTTTTTGGGTAAAGAAAATATGATCTAGGACAATAATTTAATGACGAAGGAATAGTACTTTACTAGATTGACATAAAAACACTAGAAAAAAATTCAGAGATAAACGTTAAGGGAAGCAAAAATAGGATGAAATATAAACGTTAAGAAATAATGATATTTTAAGCAATAGCATTGGATAGCACGTCAAAACGATTTGATTATTTCAAGCAAAGCAACCTTCACCTTAATTTCCTAAATAGTTGATTTGGTCATACACTTTTATCAAACTATAATTTCTTTACACAAAATTTGAAGTTCGTCATTAGACACGGAGCTTCCTGTTATTAATTCATAAAACGTGAACAATAATGTTGTACCTTGAGAAATTCAAAATACTTACCAGATAATATTATACTAAAGAATACCTATGAAAAATGATACACTGCTTAAAAATCTTATACGACCCGACACTAATGAAACCAAGGTTGTAAATGATCACGTACATAATTTTATCGAGCTGTAATATAGACTTTAATTAAAAGTTGACAAACTCTATGAATAAAAATTTTATCTTTTTTGTTGATATATTTTAAATCAAAATTCTTAACGAGTTAACAAACTCTATGAATAAAATAATTACGGAGTTATGAAAATTTGTAGGTAATTACATGTCAATATATTATTAATAACCCGTTCTAAAAAAATATATATTATTAATAACCAATGACACTGTGCATCGTATAGATCATGGGTTGTACGATACCTAGTAAGATGAGAAGGCTCAACAGTCAACGTGCATGCAATTTCTCGGAAGATTGTGTTGCATACGCTCGCGATGACGTATTTATACAAAAAGACATGGATATATTTTAAGCCGCATAACTTACTTTATGTTAGATCTCGATGATATGCGTTTGGTAAGTCAAACATCCTTCATGTGTTGTTTTTATTGAATCTCTTTTTCTTCAAGAAAATAAAGATTACTTAATTATTATATAAACATACATTTATCAAGATACCGGTCCACGATCTGCCGAGTGACCAGGTACCCACCCGCCTGACTAGGAAACCACCCCTCATACAACTCACCCGTTTACCCAACCCGCAACCCGTCCGCCCAACCCGAAAACTCACCTGCAACCCGTCAGTATTTACGAAATAGCCCCTCGCACTATGTCTCAAATTACGAAAACTACCATCACTTAAAAAAATTACAAAATACCCCCTCCCCCTCACTAACGGCTGTTAAGTAACGGCATTAGTTTTTAATTTCTTTTTTAACAATTTACGAAAATAGTCTTTGGGGTCGGTCATTACTTAACGACCGTTAACTTAATTTTTTTAGGCAATTTACAAAAAATGTCCTTTGGGGTTATCGGTCTGTTACAGCGTTAGTCCATCGCGGCCCGCGGTGGAGCGCGGTAACCCACCTCGTTTGATAACATTCACGACTCAGGTATTAAAATGTGAGAAAATAGTTGGAAATGAGCCACTATTTATAGGTAAGCCCGGAAGAGCGTCCAAAAGGGGACGATCCATGATTTATTGGACGACCCCATATATATTTGGGATCGTCCCCCTATCAGGGGATCGTCCTCTACAGGAACTGTTTTCTGGTTCAGGTTGTATTTATTTTAGGGGAAAAACCTAATTTTGAATATATAATTGAATAAAACATTTCTTATAATTACAAAAATATTTGTCTAATTTATTTTTTAAAAAGGTTTTGTTACATTTGTAAAAATGTAAAGTTTAAGACAAAAAAAATATTTCTTTGATCATATAACAAGTTTATTGGAAGGCTTAATTTGATTCCTTGATTAACATCACAAAACAATCGACATACATAGTTTTACAGGGATAACGCTTTAAGCTCAAGACAACTAATCATATTAAAATTACAGCTAATTATGACTAATCATTCCAAACATAGCCCCCTCTATAGAAAGATAAAAATAATACTCGTCGCGATGATGTATTTTTTTCGTTAACGATTTATGTTTGTCTTAGATATTTGAGTAGTTTAAGAGAAAAGGTAGGAAAAGTGGATGATGTGAAAAAATGATCCGGTGGTTTTGGATTAAACCATTTGTTTTTTTTATGCCCTTGTTTTTTGAGGATTTCTCAGAACTCACATCCTTCATTGTTGTTTTTTATTGAATCTTCTTTTTCCTTCAAGGAAAATAATGATTTAATTAACTATTATATTATAAACATACAATTATCAAGTACCGGTCCACGATCTGCCGATCGTACCTAGGTTCCACCCGCGTTGCTGCTTAGGAAATCATCCCCTCATACAAATCACCGTTTACCCAAACCCCTCTGCATAAAAACCCGTGAGGACCCAACACGAAAAATACTCACTGCAAACCGTCAGTATTAGAATTAGCCCCTCGCACTTATGTTCGTCAAATTACGACACAACTTACCATCTCTTAAAAAAATTACAATGAATTCACCCCTACCCTCAATTAACGGCTGGTTAAGTTAAACTGGCATTAGTTTTTTATTTCTTTTTTTAATACAATTTACGAAATACGTCTTTTGGGGGATTATCGTGTCATATTCTTAACGGACTCGTTAACTTACTTTTTTTACGGCAATTTACAAAAATGGTCCTTTGGGGTCAATCGGTGGTTAATGGTTGTCCATCGCGGCCGCGGTGGAGCGCGGTTAACCCCACCTCGTTTGATTAATCATTTTCACGGACTCCATGTATTGTGAATGTGAAAAAATAGTTGGAAAAGAAGCACTATATTATAGGTATGCCGGGTAAAGACGCGTCCAAACGGGACGATCCATGATTTATTGGACGACCCCATATATATCTGGGATCGTCCCCCTATCAGGGGATCGTCCTCTACAGAATCTGTTGTTTTCTCTGTTCAGGTTTGTGGTGTGGATTGTCTGTTGTATTTTTTGTATTTATTTTAGGGGAAAAACCTAATTTTGAATATATAATTGAATAAAACATTTCTTATAATTACAAAAATATTTGTCTAATTTATTTTTTAAAAAGGTTTTGTTACATTTGTAAAAATGTAAAGTTTAAGACAAAAAAAATATTTCTTTGATCATATAACAAGTTTATTGGAAGGCTTAATTTGATTCCTTGATTAACATCACAAAACAATCGACGTACATAGTTTTACAGGGATAACGCTTTAAGCTCAAGACAACTAATCATATTAAAATTACAGCTAATTATGACTAATCATTCCAAACATAAGAGGCCTAATTTTATAAAGAGATCAATCAAATACATGTCGACTAATACGCCCCCGCAGTTGGAGCGAGAGGAGGCCGTACGCTCAATCTGGATCGAAATTCTTCAAACAATGCGGAAGGCATGTAACAACCCCCAAAATGGGTCGCAGCGGAATAATGTCCGAGAGCGTTACTTCATAATATAACAGCACAAGATATAAGAGAACGACCTCTAAATAAGTCATTTTGAAAAGATACATTTGATTTCAATGATTGTTTGTTACAAAAGCACATTGCTTTAATTGTTCATCCATGTGAAAACATAAAGATTTTGATACATAACAAAATATTCCAAAATGTAATGCAGTAAATCTTTAATGCATTTAGACTCTAAAATGATGCTTCCAAATGTATCCATGTTAATGTGCATTTATTGACCTGAGAAAAACATGATTTAAAACGTCAACATAAAGTTGGTGAATTCACAGGTTTATGTATGTATATAAAGTAGGACCGCAAGATCTCAAGTGTGTAATAATGTAACACATAGAATATCACAAAAGTAATTACGCCTACGCTAAGCTCATGACACGGAAGCTACAACATGTATGTACTTGCAATTTAATGCCAATAATGTGCCCGTGTAGATGTTCAACCCGCAACATCCAAATCCGACATGGTATACGTCCGTTAGTTCGTTACACCGAAGCTAGTGAGTGTTACTCACCCGAATGGGGATGTCAATCCCAAAGAGATCTATTTAAACATTCGAGCTTACACCAAGTAATTAACAGTTCATGATTCATGGGCATAGTGAGTTATCGCTACTTAGGCAAACTGTAAATTTGTTTTTAAAAAGTTGTACTTGAGTTTGCCCAATGGAAAATCTCACTGCATGTTTCTATCCCGAAGAGTTGTAAATATCTTGTATATGTTGGTAAAATGGTGCTTGAAACTCACCTCAAGTGAAATGTATTGATCATAGAAAATCAAATAAGTGAAACGTCACGAGTGATCCGAAAAGCAACCTAATTAATTATAGGTCGTATAAGTATAACGTATTTAAACTAAATACAACAATGTACATTATCAAGTTATATCATCACCTAAAAGTTTTGTTTAGTTTATAAGTGTTGAAACAATATTCAAGTTATGTTTGTTATTAAATGTCTAAGTATATGTATCTCTAAAAATATTATCTTTGTCCAATAATTGATTATTTGTTAATGACACTTGATTTAATATTTTTATTATTCATATAGTGATATTATATAAATAGTTTAATCATTTTATAAAATAATACTTATAAAGTTAAAAACATGTACAAATATATTATAAGTAGTGCTGTATTATTTCTTAATGTTTTTATAGCCCAAACGGAGCAGAAAACACTCGTAAACCTCAATTTAAATCTCTAACAACAAACAATATGTTTATAAAAATTGTAGAAAATTTTATATAAAAGTTATTTAGTTTCTATAATGTCTAGCTCACAATTTATACATTTCTAGGTTCCGAAAACTTGTTATATATAGTAGAACATTATTCCGAACAAGTTTGTAGTTTTACACTTTAGCCTAATCGGACCCGAAAGCCCTCAAAAACATCGATTTCAAAGTTCACAATTTTCTCGCAGTTTTTCACAGATTTTATAAAGCTGTCAAAATAAATAGTGCATCGGAAATCTTTAAAAATTCGTATCTCCTTCGTTTTAACTCCATTTTTCGCGTTCTTTATATCCACAGTTTCGTATGAGGATGTATTATCACATTTTTATGTTTGTACACTGTCTAAAAAATCGTGCCAAAACAGATTATATAAAATGTTTATAAAAACATAGTTTTTATATAAATAGTTACCGGTATCTTGTAAAATTCATATCTTTCTCTTTTTAACTTCGTTTTTCAAGTTTATTATATATTCGGAATCGCCTTGAAACGTATTATCATAATATCGAGTTTATAATTTGCATAAATATTTTTGTCCCAACAGAATATACATTCTGTCCATAATATGTAAATAACTTTTTATTTTTATAAATTTTTACCATGTTTAATTATTACAAGTCCTTTAATTTGTCCATCACAATATTATTTGTATACTTTATGTCCATCTATTTTATGTCCAATATGTTCAAATAAAATGTCTAGGACAATTATTTATTTATAAAACTATATAAATAAAATGTAACAATTAATTCAACAATTAATTTTTATAAATTAACCAACACTTGTAATATACTATAAAAATATGTTCTTGCGTTATAACATAATTTTAACACATTTTTACCATGAGCATATATTAATTGGGTCGGTATTGGTTTGTGGATTTGGTGGATCGAATATGGGTGGTGGCAGCGGACTATTTTGGGTTTGGGTTTGGGTGTTGTGTGGTTCGTGACTAGTAGGTTGGTTGGTGGAGAGAGTTAGGCCTGGTGAATTTGGGCTGGTGTGAGGAAGACTTTGGGTTGGATCGGTAATTGGTGGAGTATGAGTGTTGGGCTGAGGGTCGGCAATTGGGTCATGGGTATGCGTTGTGGGGTGTAGTAGGGGTGGTGAAGTAAGGAGGAGGAAGGCGTAGGTTCAAGGAATTGATACGAGGGTGGAGATGATGGTGTCATGGATTTGTATGGAAATTAGGTTTCATCAAAGGTAACATGTCTAGAGAGAATGATTTTGTTAGTTTCGAGGTCAAGACAACGGTAGCCACAGTGGTACACGGGAAAGCCCAATAATATGCAAGGTGTGGCACGTGGTGCTAGTTTGTGGGGTGATTGAAGTTGAGGGTAACAAAGGCATTGGTATGTGCTTAATTACACATACCATTTTCCATTCTAAACGATCTTAAACGACTAAAAACGTACCAAAAATACATTGTATTTGTATGTTTTGCTTTTGTATTGTGCAGGATACGGATATTCAAGAAAAGGAACAAAAAGAAAGCCAAAACCAAACAAATGAGGTGGGACGGATGGTGGGGGGCCTGGTTGGAGGAAGACTTTGGGTTGGATCGGGGTGGTATAGGAGCGTTTGGGATTGGGGGGGGTTGTGGAGTATGAGTGTTGGGCTGAGGGTCGGCAGTTGGGTCGTGGGTATGGCGGATGTTGGAGGGTGAAGTGTGTGGCGTAATGTTAGGGGGTCAGGGGGTGAAGGTGAAGGAGGAAGGAAGGCGTATGGTTCAAGGAATTGATACGAAGGGTGGAGATGATGGAGTCAGGATTTGTATGGAAATTAGTTTCATCATAAGTATCATTCTAGAGAGAAGATTTTTGTTAGTTTTCGAGGTCCGAAACAACGGTACCCACCTTGAGTAACAAGGGAAAGCCCAATAATATGCGCAGGTGGTGGCGACGTGGTGCTGAGTTTGGTTGGTGGGGTGATTGAAAGTTGTGGGGGCGGGGTCGACAGCGAGAGACAATGTGGTATGGGGTGCTTAGGGATGTTACACAACACATACCATTTTCCCATGCTAAAACGCGGGATGCTGTAGGAAGAGTCTGACTAAAAATCGTACCAAAAATACATTGTATTTGTATGTTTTGCTTTTGTATTGTGCAGGGATATGGGCTGGATATTGTCCAAGAAAAGGAAGGCGGGAAAACGGTGAAAGCGCAAAAACCAAACAAAAGCAAGCACGGAAAGGAAAAGACCAAGTCAAGTCGAAGTCTAAAAAGTCATCCCCGCTTGAAGAAAATACAACTTGAGGGGCTAGGAAACTGCCAAGACTAAGTAGTAGGATGCAAAAGGGAATGAATAAGCAAGGGCCATAACTACCTACTGCCAGCAACCAGGGGGCAATGGGAATGTATGACATTTAAGAGGGTGTATTTGACTAGTATCTTTTAGAGGGCTATCCAATAATCTTGAGCCTGACTGGTTGTGGCCCTACTCTAAAAGCCCTCATTTCATGGCTTCGTCACTGCGTTTCCCTTCTTGGACGTGCACCGCCGCCACTTCAGGGGACCAAACTGCCTACTCCCCCAAAAAGTCTTCTTTCCCGCCCAACAAACCCAGGTACAACTTGGTGGTCGTCCCATACCTTCTCCCCTGCAAAACCACTTCTCTCCCTAGCCAAAATCATTTCATCCACCCTACTAACCCATCCCAGTTGTATAAAAGCCATGTTGGCAATCCCTCACCTTTCCCAAGTATCTTCAATGGCTGAGATTGACTCCAAAGAAGCACAAATGAAATTGAAGGCTGGGATTTGCTTTAGGACTTATCTCACAAAAGAAGCACAAGCTGCAAGTCCAAGAGAGGAAGACTTCGGCTATAAATAGAGTTTTTTGTAAGCCTTTGTGGCATCTTAGTTTTAATCTAGTTTTTTTTAGTTTTAAAATAACTTAGCTTATTTACAGTTTTTACTTTCAGCTTTGTAACACTTTCAAGATTAATGCAAGTTTAAAGTTTTTAAGTCAATTTACAATACCAGTGTTAAGTTTCTTAATCATATTGTTTTGTGTTCAAAAAGTTCTCACCACAGCTTACTTATAAGATGTTTTCATT
>BQNB010185748.1:0-12188 GCA_026074375.1 Tanacetum coccineum
AAGGGCCAAGATTAATTGGAAGATTCGAGATTTCTACTCCTCTCCTCTTCAATCCTCTATAAATAGGACTGTTAGGGCTAATTTTTTAGTTGTTTTTGTTTTAATTTTCAGTTTTGTAATTCTCTCAATTTTAAGCTTTTTCTTTCAAATTTTTAGCAATCCACTTTAAGCACTTGTACTTTCTTTCTTTAAGCTTGTACTTCAATCATTTTAGTAATCACATTCAGTTTCAAAGTTTCCTTGCTCTTTGTTTCAATTTTAAGTCGAATTAACTCAATAAGCTCTCAATAAGCTCATTTGAGCTTATTACTGTTCATAAGCTCAATTTCAGTCAAACTTTGTTTATAAGCAAGTCATTTACTCACTTTAATCATTTACATCAAAGTCATGATCACTTGAGGATTTTGTGTTCAATTTTGTAAGCTACAAGGTTAATAAGCTTGAATTTAGCTTATTAAGGTTTAGAGGCTAGGGAGCCAATAGGATCAAGTGATTTTTAAGCCACTCACTCTACAAGAGTGGCTAAGTGCTGAGACAACACAACTTCAGGTTTAACTTTCTAAAATTCATTTTAGAATACTCATAGCTTAATGCAATTTGCTTATTCTAATGAATTCTCATGTCTATTCCTGTTTCATTTAGCTTAGTTAGGTTATAGATGTAGTAGTTTTAATCTGTCTTAGTTAAAACTCATTTAGATATTACTATTCAGTTCTGTCATAAGTGTTAGTATAAAAGGCTATAAGAGTAAGTAGCTTATTTTCATTAATAAGCTTTAGGTTTTATAGTTTAAAAAGCTTAAGTAGGTGAACTTTAATAAGAGTAGATATAAGGTTTAAGCTGTTTTAGCTTTTAAATAGATTTTAAGCTCTATTTAGTTTTGACAGTCATATTAAAGGAGTGTTTGGATTTAGTTTTATTTGACTTGTAAAGTCAACTTCACTATGTCAAAGCTATTCATTTAGTTGTGTTAGGGTAGTATATCGAGTTTTAAGTAGATTTTAAGAGTTAAATTGTTGAATTTCAAAGTTTAGAGTTTAAAAAGCTTGATTTTACACCAGGACAGTTTATTTGTGTAAGTGAGTTTAGAATTTAGTTTCTCACAGCTCTCTAATGATCAAGTTGTGTTAATATAGCATTAGATACATTTAGTTAATAGATTCAAAAAGTTTTCAGTTAAAAATTTTAGCCTGCAAGTAGGAACTTTGCCAATTGCATCAGCAAACAGCAGTGTAAACTGCTGTTGCTTGTGAACTTTTAAGCATACTTTGAGCATTCATAAGTAGGTATTAGAATTTAGAATTTAGCATATTTTTAGAATTCCATTAGCTTATTACTTTTCATCATTTAGTTTTCAATTTTAAGCATTTTAACTAGCTTATTTTTCCTGTCAAAGGTAGCTTAGCAGCATATTTGGATTTCAGCTTATTGCATTTTGAATTTTCATTTCTAGCTTTAATTTTGAAAAACCTTTTATCTAGGTTAGTCATATATCATTAGCATAGCTTATTCCCAAAATATTGGTTTCTAAGGTTTAGTAATAAGCAGTTTAGCTTGTTTGAAAAAGCTCAAAACAGTTTCAATCTAAAACTTGCACTTTTTAGGTTAAATTTTCTTGCTCAATTTGTTAATTCTTAGCCAGTTTTAGTTTAGATACCATTAGTACACATCATAAGCATCAAGGAGCTTCTTTTAGTTTTCAGTTTCATGAAGTAATAAGCAAGATATAAGCAAAAAACTAGAAAAGCTCTTAAAACCTTTGTTTCTGTAACAGATTTGAAAAAGCTAAGTTTTTAGCTTATTCTTTTGATAAAAGTAGGAAGTGCCTTTATTAAAGTTGTTTAGTATAAGCTCCTTAATAAGTTTGTAGTTTTAAGTTTTTGCTGAAAATCAATTTTTAATAAGCCAAAAATAAGCTGAATCGTGAGGTCTGTTTTGTACATTTTCCATAGTTCAGGGTTAATCGTTTTCAATAGAGTGTAAATTCTAGAAAGTTCGCCCGCCTACCCTTTACTTTCCTTAATAGCAGTTTCTACCCTGTCTTTTGTAAAAGAATAAAATAGATTTAATTTTCAGAAATTAGTTTAATAAAATTTAGGGTTTAGTTTTAATCAATCAAATTAGATCTCAATTAGAGTATAAAATTTGGGGCTTTTTGTGCCATTAAATTTCTGCACCATTTTAGTATTTTAAAATCATTTTTCTTTATTTTTCTCATTTGATTTGTATTTTCTAGGAATTAAAATAGATTTTAGTGAATTACTTTTTCTTAGAAAAATCATAAAAAATAGAAAAATAGTTGAAAAATTAAAATTCTTTTTGCAATAATTTTCTTTTTAAATCTAGTATTTTTGAAAAATAAAAGTAAAATTTTAGTGATAATTTTTAGAAAAAGTTTATTTTTGATTAATTCATTAATCTTTAGAAATTCATAAAAAATTCAAAAATAGTTAAAAAATTCCAATTCTTTTTCCTAAAATTTTCTTTTTAAATTTGTGATTTTTAGGTATAAAATTTGTTAAAAGTTGTGCCTTAGATTTTAAATTTCAGTTTTAGCTCGCATTTTTACGTTTTGTGCATTTAAATTTCGTGCTATTTCATTGTTTTTAGTTTGTGCTATTATATTTTGTAGTGTAATCAATCATTAAAAAAAATCCTTTATCAATCTTAACTCGAATCCGAATTATTCCTAAATTCTCAATTCACGATTTCGTTGGGACACGACCCGAGGAAAAGTACTTCCCGGATAAAAATATACAAATTGTGTTTTCTTTAGTGAGATTTTTACCTTATATTTCTCTTGTTTGAGAAGTATTTTGGAAAGAATAATTTTCCACGGGTTTAATATATTAGTATATAAATTTGTATTACTACAACACATCATGTACCTAACTTAAAACAGCTTATCCTTTGATGTATATATATTATGATGTGATGTTTTGATTTGTTTATGCATGATAGAATCAAGCCTGGCAGTAAGTTCAACAAATTAGCTCATTGATTGATTACGGACTCAAGCACCATATCCATTATGAGAATGAAAGTAGGGGAGGAAAGTGTTGAATAGTGTGGAGAAAGCTGAAGAAAAACTCTAACTTAAAGAATAGCTGAAAGAAAAGTGTTTCTCGAGAGACAACCCGAATTGTTTTTCTTTATTGATAATATCGGATTGTAACTTACCAGAGTCAATACGGCCGTATCCGCTTATACAATAAGCTGTTAAATGTCTGGACGTTATCATGTCACTTTATTTTTCTGCATTTAAACTTTATGTTCAGATATAAGTCATTACGGCGTATTCATGCACATGATACGGCGTATTTGGCAGACTAACTCATATTGATACTTTTTACAGGTCTTTCTATACGGCGTATCCCAGTTATTGGATACGGTGTATTGACTTCCTGTACAGTTGATTGTGTCGTTGTGTGGTGTTAATTTCTATGATTTCAAGTTTTAAATTTATATTTTGCCGACTTAATCAAAAACAACACTTTAACGGGCAGTGTACCCAATCAGTGGTAGTTTCGTAGTAAGTAGGGTGTCGATCACTAAGAGCGAGAAACAATCTTTTCAAATTATTAATATTTTAGTTATCTAAAGTAAGTTAATTTATATTAATGTTAAAACTTTGAGGGAAATGACTATGTTAATCCTAATTTAATGGATAAGGGGGATTTTTCAGCCTGAGAGAATGGCACGGGTTTTGTGGTATACTAAAAATTATGACTTAAGCCACTAAAAAACCGCTTGCTAATTATACAGAAGAGAAAAGAGCTGGTACGAGCCAAAATATAAGATAATAGTATTAACATTTATTAATACGATTAGAAGTTGGTTTTGTTAGTTTAGTTGGAGTTGCATAGGATTTCTTTAATCTTAAGGCGGCATATCATTCTTAAGATTTAAGACGGTACTTAGTCATTAAACCTAGAATCGTAGTATTTTGTTCTACAATAATCGCATCAGCATATAGCATCCGTATTTTGATGATTGTAATCTATCTTAGGGATTAAAGAAAGGGATATTGTTTAAACCCTTAGCCAATAGTGGACTTTACCCCACTATACTGCTTTAAAGGCTATTCTACACTTGTAGTCCACTACCAAGTCTTTACCAATTAATCGAGATACGTACTCGTTGTCCTAAGGTATAATGTTGGGTCCAACTATGCTTCACAATTCTAAAAGGGCAAAGTTAGGTCGTTATTTCTGATCCTATGGTCTAGATGTATAATATCTAATATTATTAGAGTGATATGCCAGTATCTTGATTACTTGGTCCGTATCACTAGATCCAGTTGAATGATAGGTCGCATACAAAAGCAAGTAAACAAGTATAAATTGATAAACATAAAACAAGCTAAGCAACATAAATGAAGTATCGAGATAATACACAACCTAAACATTCAGATCTTCATAATAATGGATAATTCATGAAGGGTATTAGCCTTCTAAACGTAATATTCAATATAAGAGTAATATATTTAGCCAGGTTAAACTAATCCAAGTTAACGAACTGATACGCATAAACTGATTGAGTACAAGTGTATAGGAGATTACAACATTGTTTCCCTAGGGTTTGATTACTGTTGCATGACTTTTTTGCTCACTTCTCTCCTTGAAATCAACTTTTATAGATTTAGGGTATCGAAAAGGTGGATTTTGCCACTCACTTAAAACTCGTTTTTTAGTTTTCTATTTATAAGTTGGAAAAAGGTTAATTGGCATATCGAATCGCTCTGATACGTGCGTAATTTAGGAGATTTCTTAGAGTATGGACCACGTTCGATATCTTCCAAAATATTTTATTTCCATAGCTTGAATACGGCGTATTGGTTGTCCCTGGATACGGCGTATTGATCTTGTTTCCTTCGTGGTCTTTTGTGAAGTGAAGGCACAGATAAGTTGTATCTCCTTGATGGATACGCCGTATTGGATGTCAAAATCTGTTTTCTTCATATTTCTTTGCTTAAGCTCAGAATGCGTGCCTTTTAGTTTAACTTTCACCAAGTAATCCACAATACATTATGCCATTATCAATATATAAACGATTAATAGTATTTATTCTTTGCAATGATTTACAAATGGTTAATTTTTATGGGATAAATGATGCTAAAATGTGACGTTATTTGATGTCATCAATAATTATTCCCACCACTTGAATTCTACTTTCCTCATCGCTAGTCGTTTAGGAAGTTTATGAATATTGGTGATCATTAACGGATTCTTTCCGTAAGCATTTATGTTTGATCAATTACAAGTCACAATCAATCACCTCATGAAATAGAATATGTGAAAACTCATAATCACTCTACTATATCTATGTGGTAAACATGTAATCTAATTCAATTAATTTGCTCATTCGTGACGAGTATTTCTATCATAGGCTTGGCAAGGATACAATCTTCGCCACTTTAGAGCTATGAGTAACAGTTTATATGGTAAAATGGGTTTTTATATATATGGCTCAGGGGTTGATCTTCTAAATCACTTTCACCAAACGGTACCACTACCAACAAGGCAGCTGATGCACACATACAAGGCCGTTATGACGGAATAGGATCATGTGGTGTTCGAATCAACTTCCTCATTAGAGTTTAACCAACTGGGTTAGGTGGAAGAATGATATTGGTAGGGATTTTTACTTTTCACCAATTGTAAATAACCAACAAGGCAGCATGAGGGACATGTGCTTACATGGCAGTAACGACGGAATAGACATGCATGCTCATACACATCCTCATTCGTGTAAAACCCATGGTTAATGATTAGGAAAGGGAAATAAATTGTTGTTAAATAAAAATTACGAAACAAATAGATTAGGTCCAAGATACAAGTTTTTAGACACTTTTTTCCCGATCGTTACCATGAAAAAGACATAACTATTTACGCACGTCTTGATCATATATCAAAAAACAACAACCTGAATGGCGTTCTCGGTAGTCAACTTCCCTAATAATATATTTTTTACATTCTTTTAAAAGATAGTGGTGAATATATACCACCTTTATAACATATATTATTCATTGACTTTTAGTCGTATCAACGAATAATTCTTATACTTAACTATAATTTCTTCTGTCTTAAGCTTTTGCGAAAACGATTATCTTCAACTTCCTCCTATTTTTTGTTGCGATTTTTTTTTGTTTTTTTTTTTCATAGAAACTGAGAAACTCGATGGTAATTTCACATTCTTCACTGATAATTAATAACTCTGGACAATTACTTCGATAATTATTCATTCTGCAGATGTATCCAATAATTGTGTTTGTAGTAAAAATACATGAGTTTTGACTACTTTATACATTCCCATTTGCAATGTACAAATTTCTTCCAAACCATACCAAAGATAGAAAATTAACACAAGACTAAGGAAATACATACTTTACACTTTAAGCAACTAGCAACTGATAATGGACTTAATCTAACAGAGGTAGGTCTAAGGTGTAACGAAGAAATAAGTTGGTGGTATTCCTAAAGGATTGCGCTCTATTGGTTATTCTAGGGGTTATTCTTACTTTAATAGTAAGAGTAAACAAAGGGTTTATACAGGGATTTATCTAACCAAGTGTGGTTAGTTTATATAAATACAAACATATATAGGCTTTTTAGGTGTAATCCTAGAAATTTACCAATTTAACAAGTTACTTTTCTAAATTCATAGTACTCATTATTGCTGGTCTCGAATAGATTATAACAATCCAAGTTCTAAAGTATACAACATCAACGGCACACTTATATTTCTGTGGAATTAGGTAAACATTATAAACGGATAAGGTTAAATACTTACAATATCTAAGGGTTATTGGGTGCAGGTTATGTAACAAGTAATTTCATAAAAGTATGCTTGAAAAAAAATTAAATTTGAGCATAATTTAAGCATTTTATGTGAACAATAGTGTAACAACCCGAGTTTCAGGTCAACGTCTATCCCTAGCCCAAGATAGTTATTTTTAATTTCGTAAATAATTATAGTCGTCATGCTATATGTGGTTGATTAGAATTTCCATTTATTGGTGAATTTTATTCCTTGATTAGTTTTCTCATTTAATTTTAGCATTTAAGAAAGTCAGAAATAATATATTTGATTCTTACGTGAGCGTATAGATGTCATTTTTGTATTTTACGTCGTTTTCCTGGTTTTTGTAAAAAACGTGTTTAAGGTCGTGTGTTTACGAGGTTTAATGTTTCTAATAAAAGGTTTAAACTATATTTAGTGGGACGGATTTAAAAATATTTACAAACGTGATGTTACCCGTGTTTGGTTGGCTAAGTAACGAAAATATAACCCATTTTGTATTAAATTTGAAAGGACTTATGAAAGGAGGGGTTAAAGTTGCCAAATGCTTAAAGTTTATTTCTATAAATAGGCACCACTTATACACATAAACTCTTTTACAAAAAAATCATTCCATCTCATCCTTTTCCTCTCTTCTTGTTGTACGTCGAAGTCACACAACCACTAACAACTCATCACAAAAATTCATTATTACATGCATTTAAATTCGATTATACCATATTAATCCTTGTTCAATCCTCTACAAATCCCACTAAAGAAACCTTACATGCAATGAGTTTTGTGAAAGTTGAATTTTTGGTCAAGTTCTTATGATTTTGATCTAAAAGGAAGGTTTACTAGTGTTAGATTAGTGTTATTGTGAGTTGGTTTGATTTGAAAAGTTTGTTTGGTTGGTCCTTATGGTTCGTCTGTACGGTCAAGCCAAAGGGGAAACAAAAGTTGATTTTTCTTATAGCTTTGTAAGCTCTTGTTTATGTTTACTTGTTGCTAGATTAGTTGGTTATTACATATATGTGATTATAGCTAGTTGATTTAAGTGCAAAATGGGTTTGAAAGTATTTCAAGTATAAACATATGATTGATGGTTTTAGTACATGTTAATAGGCTAGTTAAACATGTTGGAAGGGTTAGATTTTGTCAAAAAAGGGTTTTGGTATGACTTTGGGTTGACTTTTGTTGACCAGAAAGTTTGACTTTGTCATAGCATGTCGAGAAATTTTTGAAATCTAAATTAGGATTTTGAATATGATAAAAGATGTTCTAATGTCCGTTTTGATATAAGGTAGGCCTTGTAACTCCTAAAAAAGAAGATTTTACGGCCATGTCAAGTTTGAGTCATTTTTGGGTAAAAAGTCAACTACGAAGTTTGACTTTTAAAAGTCAAACTTGCATATACTTTTGAATGAAGGTTTATAACAAGTTAAGGGTTTGTATTGTTTAGTTAATTAAGTTAAATGCTAAGTTCTGGAGTATATTATCCATACTTTCGGCAAATTTTCTAATACATAGAAACTTTATTTAATAGCGTTGTTATATTGTTAAGTGATCAAAGCGGAATGTTTTGCGTCGCACTTGGAGATTCTAGTATATGATTATATATACGTAATAGTTAATAAATAATTTTATTTATATTGTAATATTTATATTATTTTATGATTTTAATTTACTTTTAGTCTCGTTGCCGCTATATATGTACTTTATAGTCGCGGTTAGACGTGAAGATTATTACCGCCTTGTTGATCTGAATGTTTGTTTGACTCATTTGCGTAGGTAACGTTCATTGCTTCACATTAATTTCTTTTAAATGTTTTTCTAAACCGCGACGGGGATACATGTTTGTTTTATAAATTCGAAACACATTTGATTTTATGGTTGCTGGACCCAGATTACGAGGATTTTCCGCATAAGTTGGTATTGTCGAAGTCTCTTATTTCATGAACCGTTAATTGCCTTGTGAGGTGAACGCTAATGCATTAAATAGATCTATTGGGTTTGACAACCCTGTCCGGGGTATGAATCCGTAGGTGAGCACCCTGTAACGGACATTTTGTTATTAGAAATGTAGTAGGTATATGACAATAATACCTTGTTTTGGGGCACTTTAACATATGAATTGTTATATGTACTGTTAACGTTCGGTGTCATGAGCTTAATGCGTAAAAGAAAAGAAGTTGATATGCATTGCATTTGTTGCTTTGTTTTCCTGAGAACTAATTATGTGTTCAAAGATGATTGTTATAATTATTTTAAACTCTATGAATTTCACTCAACTTTGTTGTTGACGTTTTAAACATGTTTATCCTAGGTAACCAAGGATGAAGGCAACGATGGCGTGGATGTGTCGTGCGTGTGATGGATTATTAGAAAGGCTACTTGTGTGTTTCGTTCTTTAAAAAACTATGTCTTAAGTTGTGTTAAAACAATCTCTTTTATTTGAAACAGTTACCTTTCAATTGTTGTACTAGATGATGGTTATGATTCTGTGGAGATCTAAACGCTTTTTAACTCTGATTAATAATGGAACACATGTTTGTTGAAACGTCTCATTTGGGTCGTTTTCTATTTATCTTGGTGAATGGTGCTATTTAGTAACGCCCAATTGCTAATTCCGTTGCGCAACCCAATGTACGTTGGGTGGGGTGTTACAATACTTTGTTCAGCTGAATTTTCTCTTTGTGGAACAAACGTTTCGTAAAGGTTATTCAACTTTGTATAATTAAAAGTTTGATTAAATCACTTAATTTGGATCGACTTTCTTCGGCAAGACGAATTATTTTGTCAGTTTCGGGAGTAAGCATATTTGTAATATTATTATTATAACATCCAATGTCATATAGATATGGTTTCACATTATGAGCTTTCTTGAGGTACTGAGGTTTTCAAAATTCGTTTTACAATTACGATTGAGCATGTTCATTGTTTGAATTGACTGGCTAGTTTTATAAACAATATCATTCAAAGAGTTGACTTGATTCTCCAAACAAGGTTGCTTTTATATTTCAGTTATTTTAACTTAGATGTTGTTTTTATTAGTTTTTCCTATTTTTAGTCGTATCAACTTAAACATGTTATGCCCAAATATACTGCAAAATATTTGTATCTGGTTTAGTTAATCATTGGGTTGTTGGTAATATTCTATTGGCTTCTATAATGATTTCTTAAGTTTTCGTCCGGTTTATTACGTTTTTTACGTTTTCGTCCAATTTCTTACGTTTTATACGTCTTTATTCGTTTTCAAAAAAAGACAAAAACCAAAATAAACAGACGAAAATGGATGAAAACGTAAGAAAACAGACGAGAACGTACAAAAACGAACAAAAACAGACGTATATATAAAAAATGGACGAAAACGTAAGAAATCGGACGAAAACGTAAAAAATAGAGAAAAACGTAAGAAAACGGACGAAAACGTATGCAAACGTAAAAAACTAACGAAAACGTAAAAAATCGGACAAAAACGTAAAAAAAACGTATGCAAACGTAAAAAAACTGACGAAAACGTAAAAACGAACAAAACATAAAAAAACGGATGAAAACGTAAAAAACAGACGAAAACGTAAAAAACGGACGAAAGCGTAAGAAAACGGACGAAAGCGTAAGAAATAACGTAATGAATCGGACGAAAACGTAACAAAACATACGCAAATGTAAGAAAATGGTCGAAAACGTATGCAAACGTAAAAAAACTGACTAAAACGAAAGAAATCGAACGAAAACGTAAGAAATCGGACAAAAACGTAAAAAAACGAACGAAAATGTAAGAAATCGAACGAAAACGTAAAAAATAGACGAAAACGAACGAAAACGTAACAAAACGGAAGAAAACATAAGAAAACGGTCAAAAACGTAAAAAACCATATGCAAACGTAAAAAAACTGACGAAGACATAAGAAATCGGACGAAAACGTAAGAAATCGAACGAAAACGTAAAAAACGGATGAAAACGGACGAAAACATAAGAAATCGGACGAAAACGTAAAAAACCGGACGTAAACGTAAGAAAACGGACGAAAACTTAACAAAACGGTCGAAAACGTAAAAAAACGGACGAAAAAGTAAAAAATAGACGAAAACGTAAAAAACGGACGAAAACGTTAAAAAAGGTCGAAAACGTAAAAACCGTATGAAAACGTAAAAAACGTTCGAAAACGTAAAAACCGTATGAAAACGTAAAAAAACGGTCGAAAACGTAAAAAAGGTAAAAAAAAACTAACGAAAACGTAAAAAATGGTAAAAAACGGACGAAGATGTAAGAAATCGGACGAAAACGTAAGAAATTTGACGAAAACGTAAGAAATTTGCCAAAAACGTAAAAAACGGATGAAAACGTAAAAAAAGGGCCGAAAACGTAAAAAGACGAACGAAAACGTAAAAAAACGGACGACAACGTAAAAAAGCCGACGAAAACGTATAAAGCGTTCAGAAATGTATGAAAACTCCATAATTTAGTAGGTCGACCCAACCCAAACCGTTTGACCCATGACCCGTTAGACCCATTTTTAAAACATGATATGTTTGACCCATTGACCCATTGGACCCATAACCCATTTGACCCATGACCCAAACCAACCCAACCCAACCCATTTGCCACCTCTAGTTGAGCATTTAAGTCCTTGTTTAGAGCAAAGGGCAAAGGTATGTACTCATTTCTCTTTCAAGCTTAAATATATGTTTAGCTTATAGATCTACGTATTATTGCTTATTATCTGTTGGATTGTGCCTATTTGTTCTTTATCTACTTAGTCTCTGCTTATCATTGCTTTAATATGCTCATTGTGCCTTTTATTAGCTTCTCATGTTAGTTTAAAGTTAGGTCTTAAGTTTAATTAGAGTTTTCTCAAATCTGTCAAAGATTAGTTTATATAGCTTATTAGATTAGCTTATTATTGCAGTGCTTATTTCTCCAATGTTAATGCTTATTTGTCTTTTAATTGCCTAGTTAATCATCTCTTTTAGTAAATCAAGACTTATCCAGGTCTGTTTGAGCTTAAAAATGAAAATTCCAATTTTAAAGGGGTGTTTAGCACAAGATAGTTAGACCTACTTTGGGTATTTTTTAGATATTAAGTCAGTCTCTTTAAGCTTTAGTTTAATCTTAATAAAAGTTTTAATATGAGTTGATTAAGTTTTGTTAAGTTTTGAGTGTGTTTTATCAAATCCTAAAATCTGCTCGTTCATAAGCTGTCATGAAGCAATCTGTTTTATTTTTTTAGTAGTTAATTAGCTTAGGTTTAGTTTAATTTTGCTTGTTGAGTCATGGTTGTAACCTGTTTTAAGTTTTCTAGCCTTAGTTTTGCTTATTGAGTTCTTAAACTTAAGTCAAAGTCTGTCTTAATATCCAAATGCCAAAAACAAGTTAAATTTCTGTCATTTTCATTTACCTGTTC
>BQNB010185749.1:0-12188 GCA_026074375.1 Tanacetum coccineum
AGTGACTAAGGTTACCGAATTGACTTGTCGAGATATATTTATAATTATTAATTATAAATATTTATTTATATTACTTATCTATTTTCTCTAAATAGTATAAGTATGTATAATCGAGTAATGGGATTGATATGAATGTTTGGCTAAGTCGTCAACCATCACACCACTAAAATGTTATGAGTAATTGTACAATGAGTCTAAACTCTATGCATCAAACGTGAAGATTGTTTTGGAATTGGATGATTAAATTGGGACATTAACTGGACTAGGTCGTGTGCGGGCATCGTTGCATTTGCTTGTGTGATTGAGATTTGGTTGCTAAAGACTTGCTTGAGGTGAGTTCTTGTAGCCCTACTTTTTACTGTTTTTCCGTTGGGGGAAAATGATACTCAAATGTGTTTTGAAATGTTTTGAATTGATCTGTGCGAAATGTGGTTTTGTTTTTGATGTGCGGTCGTCGTAGGACTTCTACACGAAGTTTTACAACTCCCTAGGAAGAGCACCTAATCGTTGTAGTAGTAGTATAGGCAAGACTTGGGGGATTGTTATCCTTCACTCGAGGAATAGGTTTGGAAGGCTTGATCACGGTCTAACAGAATTCTAAGGATTGAGAGAAGATTATTTTTGTATTTTTGTATTTTATGGAAAGCGAGTAAATTATATAATTGGAGAGATTGGTTGGTTTTAGCTATTAAACTAAATATAAATCTATGCTACCGGTGATAACAATAAGATAAAAGACTGTGTTTATTTAATCATGTATTACTCCCTAGATTGCTTCTCCTAGTGTTGTTGCCTTGTCACACTTGTGATGATCTATGTAACTATTTCCTAAGTCGCGAACGAATTACACGAACCCGCCGTCTACTTAGTATTTCGCTAGAGCAACGCACAAGTAAGGTAGTATGAAGACTATTACAAGGCCCCTAAGGGTACACTAAGTGCATGTGAAATATATTAAAAGTGGATCAACGATATTAGGGGGCATGGTAGTATGAAGACTGTTACCCGATGGTATCCTTCCTACACAATCACGTTTCCCTAGACATATCAACTGCGATATAGACAAAAGCTGGTTTTCTAAGACCTAACATGCATATCTATTACAAGAAGCAACACCACTAAGATCTACATTTTAGGTTTCATACAATCATAAATAAACATAATAGGAGATTTAGCCAAGCATGTTATAGACAAAGCAAGAACATAGATGAATCTAACAACACATAGACATATTGAATGATTAAATAAACCTTACTTGATTAAAACATGAGTTGGAGGAAGAACAATAGGGTTTTTAGGCCCTAAATTCGTCCCTAACAACTGCTAAATGAACTAGGGTTCGTACCCTCTTTTTATTCTAAAGTTAACCCTAAATTCGGGTTTGTATATATAGGAAAATCGCTGTGATGGCGTTGCGTTTTAGTCGTGACGCCGTCATGATAGAGAATATTCTAGATAATGGGTTGGGTCGTGTACTCTAACGCCGTCGTGAGATCTAGTGATGCCGTCTTGGTCTTCGTTGTGACAGCGTCACATTGTAATGGTGACGCCATCTCCAACTGCTAATGACATTATCTTGAGTGACATTGGTGTAGGTTCGTAGTCTTGTTTGTTTCTTCTCCAAATGAGCCCAAGTCACATGTAATTATTCTAAATGTCTTCCAAATGCGAAATACCTGAAAAGGAACGATTAAGTACCTATTTTAGGCATAAATGCATGATTTAGGGGGTTAATCGACCTCGAAAAAGTGTATAAAATGACACCTCATCAAATACCCATACACTTGGGATTTGCTTATCCTCAGAAAATGACTTTCACCTAGACACTAAGAATATGAAGGACCATTTACATACTCTTTAAAAAGTATTTTACAACACAACCTTCTAGACCTCATAATTAAAAGCACAGAAAATATATACTAGCACCTCACATAAGTGTTTGGGGATTCTCTTTTTTACTCGGTTGTATAATAAATTATAACATATGGGGGAAACAGAAAATTAACACTCATTACATGTCATAGCATATAAATTACCATAGGCTTGGTAAATGATCAAACATCCACCGCTAGGTGCAAGTATTATTCATTACTATCTAAGAGGTCTTTTAAAGGGTTGTGGGGTGTAGGTTGTAATGATACAGATAAAGAAACAAAAACTGAAACGGATGGATACATTTGGGTGGCTTTGTGAAATTGGAGTGAAATGGGTTTTAGCTAAATTATTTACACGAATACACTTTGGTTTGGTTGCTAAGCCAAGACTCAGACGAAGATCTACAAACTCTACACAACTCTACATCAATCTCTTTCTTTTTTCTTTCCTCTCTCTTTTTTTGAATAACATAATATATCAATACATGGGGTTTATAATCTAACTAATGACCCGTATTGAGGTGGATCAAAATAACATGGAGATCATTTGACAAACATATGGGGGTATTGACTTAACTTTTCTTCCCATTCTTTCGCGAAATAAATACTACCATGAATCTCAATCGTCCCAAAACTGTATTTACAAGGATAAGGACTTAGCAACCGTGTACTCAAATAATTAACTTGGGTTAAAACAATAATGTACTAAAAGCGAGTACATAAAAGGTAGACTAAGGCTTTTTGGGTGTAACGATTGGTTTAAGGGTGACAATGCTCTTCATTAATAATCTGGAATCCACTAGAAAATTACAAGAACCGTGAAAAATGATAGGCTCGGAGGGTTGTACTAGGGTATCCTGCACTAATAATGAGTGCATGGCAAGGTGTGGGATAGTTATGATTGACGTGACCATTATAACAATTACAGGTTTAAAACATGGGTTAATCCTAATGCCTCTTATCAAGCAAATCCTAATATTTACTATGCGGTCTTGGGATATATCACAAAAACAAGTTCTAGAATTTAATATGCTACCGGTACACTCTCATAATCCTAAAATAACCTATACCAATGTTCTAGAAAAGGAGACAAAACCACGCATACACATCCGTAACGATGGAATAGACACACATGATTGCTCACTCCTTAACTCGAACAAGCTAAAGGTATAATATCTAAAGGCGAACCTCACATTGTGGGGGTGGAATTTTTAAAAGGTTTTTTTTTATGCTAGTCTTATAAATTCCTGTCCATGAGACGCTATTAATACTTGGTTTTTGTCGGTATGTGTCATAAAAAAATTTAAATTTGGGTAAAAATACCTCTTATGCTATGTTTTGATATTTTACCCATCATTTTAAGGATAAAGCAAATGATAAATGAAAGAATAGTTTCTAAGGTTTATTTTCCCCCTACACTTAAGTTGAACATTGTCCTCAATGTTCTCTAGAAGTACCCGTAAGAACGAATAAAGGGAAAAAGAAAATAAGGAAAAATAAACTATTACTCCCCTGGTTTGCTCAATAATGGAGAAGAGACATGCGATAACTAGTTAAATCGTCCTCCAAGAATCATCCTATGAAACTTCCTAAGATCTTCCAAGCTTCTTCTCATCATATATAACCTGTAATCAAAGACAAAGACTACTACACCAAGCATAAAATATGCGATAGAAAAATATACAATGTGAATTTAGGGTTCGACTCGATAGATAAGATGAGAGAATTGTTAAACTCATTAGGTTTTTTTGCAGGTTTATAACAGAAGAATACATATTTTAATTATTGTGCAATTTTTATTTTCAAAAATAATTAAAAACTTTGAGTTTTCTGGACCTGGGCGTATGACGACGTCAGGGTTGTTGTGACCCCATCACAGGTGTCGTAGTGACGGCGTCATATGTTAATCGTGACGCCGTCTCCACAGTTTGTGAAAATAAAATTTTTGTTTTTGATGAAAAATTTCCTGCACTTGATTCTATAAGTTAATTCCTGTACAAATAGCTGCATAAAACATGAGATTTAACAATTCAATCATATGACGCGAATTAATCTAAACAATTCATTTAACATGTTTGAATCTGGCTCAAAAGCCGGATAAATTCCCCTACACTTATTATTTGCAAAATACCTTTGATTGAAATTAAGACGATGTTAAAGACAATTCAAAGCATGATTACAAGATAGTTCAAACATAATAAAACAAACTATAAAGAATTAAAACATACATGACACTCCTAATTGTGAGAAAAGTAAATTGGGTTGCTTCCCAAGAATCGATTTTTCTTTATTAACGAGTCTTATAGCTAGACTCGAAGTCACATGTTCTTTCGTAACTTCTCCATCACCGTCGAGAGTTACATCATTGTCTCTGTTGGTGTCTAATAAGTTCTTTTGATATGGCTTCACCCGCTATTTATTAACAATAAATTCGCTTCCCTCTTTATCGTACAGCTCAATTGCTCCATTTTTCATGTGTTTGCTTACCGTAAATGGACCGTACCATCTTGACTTAAGCTTTCCAGGGAATAGTCTCAATCGTGAGTTAAAGAGAAGTACCTTATCTCCGTTTTCATAGTTAATCGTAATTTTTATTGTTTAATCGTGCAACTTTTACGTTCTTCTCTTTATATAGAGATGGATGATTCGTAGGCGCAAGTCGCATTTCATCCAACTTATTAATCTGTAAGAATCGGTTTTCCTTAGCTTTCGTGAGGTCCATGTTGCAGTTTTTTATGGCCCAATATGCCTTGTGTTCTAATTCTACAGGAAGGTGGCATGCCTTGCCATAGATTATCCTAAACGGGGTTGTTCCTAAAGGGATTTTAAATGCCGTACGAAATGCCCATAATGCATCATCTAATTTGTAGGACCAGTCCTTCCTGTTGTTCCTAATGGTTTTTTTGAGAATGCGCTTTATTGCTCGGTTCGTGTTCTCGACCTTTTCGTTTGTTTGAGGGTGATATGTTGTGGAGAATCGGTGAATCACTCCATACCTTTTCATTGCTTTCTCCATTTGGTGGTTGCAAAAATAGGTACCCTTATCGCTAATAAGGGCCTTTGTTATTCCAAATCGTGTGAATAGTCTCCTAAGGAAGTTCACTACGTTCCTAGCAACATTGGTGGGGAAGGCCCGAGCTTCTACCTACTGGGATACGTAGTCGATGGCTACTAGGATGTATTTGTTTTTGTTTGATGAGGGGAAAGGTCCCATAAAGTCTGTCCCCTAGTATATATATATAATCATACACGAATATTTCGTAATTATAGATGTATTTTTGAGGTGTTTCATCTCTCAAGGAAATGTTTCTAGCCCGCTGACATGCATCGCAAACTTGGACCAATTTACGTGCATCACGAAAGATATGTGTCCTAGTAAAACCCGGCCTCGAAGACTTTTCTTGCGGTGGTGGCGATGCCATGATGTCCTCCGGATGGTCCGCTATGACATTGTCAAAGAATTTGTGCAGCTTCATCCCTGGCTACGCATCTTCATATGATTCGGTCGGCACACTGTTTAAATAAGAAGGGTTCATCCCAAAAGTAGTGCCTCAAATCATTGAAGAATTTTTGCTTCTCTTGGCGGGTGGGGATCAGAAGGGTAGTACTTGGCTAGCTAAATAGTTACCATAGTCGGCATACCATGGTTTGTTATTTTTGTCGGAGATCACCATCAATCGCTCTTTAGGAAATAAGTCCCTTATCTCAGCCATGGTTAACTTCCCTAGATCAGGGTTTTTGAGTCGGGAGAGATGATCAGCTGCTAGATTTTCAGCACCTTTCTTATCACATGATCCTCGATACGATTCTTAGAGCAATCAAGATCATCGGAACTTAGCGTCGTTTTGGCATCTTGTTTTGTGAATAGATACCGCAGGGCAGAATGATCCGTAAAGACGATGGTCTTGGATAAGACCAGGTATTGACGGAATTTTTCAAATGCAAAGACAACAGCCAGAAGCTCCTTCTCGGTAGTTGTGTAGTTTTCTTGTACTTCATTCATTGTTTTGCTGGCGTAGTGTATAGGTTTGAAATGCTTGTCGATTCTTTGTCCTAGTACTGCCCCGACAGCATAATCACTTGCGTCGCACATGATCTTAAATGGTAATGATCAATCTGGCTTGATCATAATTGGTGCCTGTGCCAGTTCACGTTTTAATGTCTCGAATGCCTGGATGTATTCCTCAAAGAAGTTGAATGGTGCATCTTTAACTAGGAGCTGGGTCATTAGGCATGCGACTTGTGAGAAATCCTTTATGAACCTTATATAGAAACCGACGTATCCTAGAAAGCTCTGGATGGCTTTTACATTTGTTGGATATGGTAGTTTGGAGATTGCCTTGATTTTTTGCTTTATCGACCTCAATCCCAGAACCTGAGACCTTATGGCCGAGGACGATCCCTTCCTTAACCATGAAGTGGCATTTTTACCAGTTCAATACGAGGTTGGTTTCCTCGCACCTTTTTAGCATCTTCTCAAGGTTTTTGAGGCAGTGGTCGAAAGAACTACGAAAGACGGAGAAGTCATCCATGAATACTTCAATGCTATCCTCGATGAGCTCATCAGTTTCAGTTTACTAAGCTCATTTAACATAAGTATTAAGCCTATTGAAGCTTGAAGCCCACCTTCCCCTTATTTCAGTTCCAACGAACACACCTCGGGCCTATCTACTTGTTTGTAGCAATGAAGCCTATCCCTCTTGTATCTTGGTGCGAGTATATAATATATACTGAACACACACGTATGTCAGTTTCACTAAAAATATACCCACCTAAACTCTTTCTTTTGTCTTTAGTTTTATCAACAACTGAACAACATCATCAGTTCTTCTTTAAACTGAAAAGAAAAAAGTTGAGCAACCACTCTTCATTCAGTTCCTCACAAACTAAAGACCCACTTTTTATCAGTAAAAAAACTAAACGAGCTCCTCCTAACATCCCACTTTTGATACCATTCTTTAGTTCAACGACAAGATTCAGCTGTTGTGGGTCAGACCACTAAAGTAAAGGTTCAATTTTTAAAACTGATGATTATACCCACATGTATTAAACCCACTGAAGCTTCTCCTCTAACAACACGCAATGAAAAAAAATAACAACTCATATTGAAGTTTAGATCTCGAAATCTGGTATATGATGTTGAGTTGTTTTGTTTTTCATGGTTTTTGTTAAGCACCGCTGCTGCTTAAGGTTCTTTTAACCACCACAACTACCGCACCCATTCATTACCCACACAAACATCCCCAGTCGTGATTGTTGTTGTCGATGTCGTTCAAGCGATCGACCTAACATTTTTTCTACATAATCACAAAAAAAATAACAGCCCACTTCATATTGACATATTCATCCCCTCGTTACCATAACCCTACCATATTTTAAATCCAATGTTATATCTAAATAAAAACCCAATCGGTGCACATATTGGTTTTTCTTTTGTGTTGGATCGAATTTTTTTTTTGAATTTCTTTATGGATCTGGATATTTTTGAGAGAGTATTTTTTTTTAAAGGTGTTGTATAGATAAGGTTGTGTGACGTGAGTGTTTTGTGGGGATGGGTTGTGATGGAGACATGAGAGCACTATACTTTTTTATGAATATTGATCATGATTTTTCAAGTAGTGGCTCATTTTTGGATAATCTTATCTTTTTGGGAAGATAAGATTGGGTTAGGTGTCATCATTTGTGTGGTTGTTGTTACCAAAACTAAAAGAATGTTTCTTTAGTTTATGTAACAGATGGGTGTTTTGGGTTTTGCTATTGGCTTTTTGTCAATAATAGTGTACATCTTCCCCTCAATAGTTGCAACATCAGTATTATTTTTTGAAGATGCACTATTTGACATAGCTCAAATGCTATTAGTCATCTTTTCAAAAGGATCTGGATCATAAGAATAATCTATAGGCTCTGATACCACCTGTTGGTCCTTAAACTCGTGTAACATCTGATATATTACAACGAGACCTGATAAAGATACTAATAACACAATTTGTATTTTTCAACGTTTAACTCTTTATTGATATGAATCAAAGAATTATAATCGGTTGTTCGCGGAACAACAACAGGGATTGAATGACAAATAAACTCTCCTAATATAAACCACAAGAATCTTAGCTTAGTGTATTCTAGGAGAGGATCAAACTTATCAACTAATACCTTTGGTATTTTTGTGTATGTTTAGGAATGGATACCATACACTACTTACAACCTGATACTTATAAAAGAAAAAGGTGAAGATTCTCTCAGAAGCTTCACAAAAGTCAAAGCTTTTCTTGAAAGCTTCACAAAGATCCAAGCAACCACTCTTGTCTTATGTCTTCTTTTTCTTCTTTTGCTTTATTAGAAAGGTAAAGCTTTTAGCTTTAATAAAGTGCAAGTAATCACTCTTGTACTTTATGTCTTCCATTGCTTTTAGCATTAGGAGGTTCCCGCCAATATGTCTTCAGGTTTTATTCTTTTAGTGATGGTCTTCAGGGAGTTAGTAAGTTATCTGTCAACACTTACTAACTACATCATCCTGATCTTGTTTCTTTCTTCACTCGCTGAGAACCGCCTCAGGTTGTGTTGAGTCTTTTCTTCAGACTCTGAAGGACTTCTTAAAGATGACTTGCTGAACATATTTATGTTCAGTGACTTGTTTTTCTACTTAGGATTTTTTTTCATACAAATATTGTACATGGGACAATTAGGTACTAAATTGACCCAAGAATCTCTCCTTATTTGGATAAAAGAATAGCCTAAGTTTTATTAGTAGTAAGTGAGCATCATGGCTTTTTCTTACTCTGAATTACAACAAAGTTAATGGCATAAAGCTTGATTCACTATAGAAGTGAAGCTCTTGCTAAGGCTCACTTATGTGCCGCAACCTAAACTGAAGTGAAGATGATGCTTGTTAGCTTGTTTACACTTCTCGATTCTTACTTTGTTGTAAAAGTGAAGCTCTTGGTAAGGCCTTCGTCAGTTTCTGTTTCGCAACCTATATTGAACTGAAGATTATGTTTGAGTACCTGAAGAGTTGGATCTAAATTGTTTTTAGCTATCTCAAGCTGAACATTAGGCGATTTTATGTTTAAGTCTTCTGAGAGACTGAAGGGCTCATAATCTAACCCAACATGTGTAATATTAGGTTATAAGATAAAGATTTACAACAGTGGAATCAGAGCCATATTCATATAGCTTTTTTGTGATAACCGATAACTTGTCTAGGTTTAAGTATTATAAAATATTATAATTTCGTATTTTGAATTCTTTCGACCTTGTCAGTTTTCCCGATGAGGAAAAGTTGACTTCAGTTGACTATTTTGCGTAAAATGGTTATGGTTTAACCAGGATTTTTGAGGAGTCTTGAATTCTGGGAGAGGGTCACTTTTGATTCGTCTTTCCATTTCGGAGTATTTTGTTGGTATTTTAAATAATTTTGGGATGCTTTCCTGTGATCCCTAAAAATCATCACGCAGCGCGTACCGGCATGACTGTTTATTTGGGAATAAGTCTAAGTGATTCGAAAGTGTGTAATGAGCTTATTTATTTAATAAATTCATGATTTTGAAAACGTTAGTTTAGAACGTAAATCGGTCATATGTGATTTGAAAGTTTTCATAAAAACGGTCATTTGTGTGAAATTTGGTAAAAAGACTGTAACAGTCGTTAAAGTGTAAATTTTGAGCAAGTGGATTTTGATAAAGCTTATTTTGGGGATTTAAAATGTTTTTACACTGGTGAGGATGGTTCGGTTGAGTCTTAAATAAAAATTTGTGTTTTCGGTCCTGACCCGGCCGACAACGTCTAAATAGAATTTTGGTAGTAGATTAAGGTGATATATGTCGTATAAATAACCTAGATTTATGAAAAAATGATTTTAAACGCAATGGGAATATTAATAACTTGGGTAACATTGTAAATCGTCAAACTTTGAGCTTTTAAGTGATCCCGACATAAAAAGAAGAACCTGAACCCCTCCTAGGATCCCAATCAGACGAGATAGACCATAGGGGGCAAGATGGCTATTTTCTAGCAAGGTTGTCTCAACCTAGTACTCATATATTCTTTCCACCACCTCAACCCATCATTCATGCATTCATTTTGAAATCAAACACACAAAAAATATCTCTCTTCTCTCTCTCTCTGTCATTTTCGAACAAGCAACCAAGGGATAAGAAACATTGATTTTTGAAGATTACCAAGTCCTGGGGTTAAAAGATCGATAGTGGGTCATTATTAGATAGACATGGGTTATAGAAAAAGGTTTTTGGGTCTCTTCTTCTTGCGTCAAAACCGAACCGAACTCGTCAAAGTTGTATGTTTTCTAAATTTGATTTAAGCTGTACTTCTATGCTTATTATGGTGTCTTAATACTAGTTGTACAAGTTGATCGTCATAAAAATCAATTCTTGAAAACGAAAAGTGTATAAAAGGGGTGTTTGGTTGCATCAAACTCGAACAAAATGAAACAAGGGTCAAAAGTTTGAATATTTTAGTTGTGGTGGTATTTTTATAATTTTGTGAAAGTACTTTTTGGGCTTATTTTGATAGATGCTTAAAAATAAGCATAGTTGAGCTTATTTGATTTTTTTGGGCTTATGGGTGTTTCGGCCCAACAAGAAAGAAAAGAAGGAAGAAAAGGGGTGATGGTCTTGGCCCATTGGCATGGTTTTGGCTTATATATATGGCTTATTTTTTCGGCTTATTTTCGGCTTATGGCTTATTGTTTTGGCTTATTGTTTCGGCTTATTTTTGGCTTATGGCTTATTTTGGTTTAGCTTATGGCTTATTTGTTTTGGATTATATTGGTTTCGGCTTATGGCTTATTTGTTTCGGCTTATTTGGTTTCGGTTTATTTTCGGCTTATTTTGGTTATGGAATATTATGGAGTTATAGCTTATAATGTTTTCAAACTTATATTGTGAACTATTATTTTGGCATCGAGCTTAAGATAATAAAATGGATTTTAACACTTAGTGAAAATATTTTGGATCTTTAATGGGCCTGAAGGCCCAATAAGCGAAAACAAGTGGTTTAAAACATTTAAAGTGGAATTTTTAAAGTGAAACATGTTTCATGTCAATATTGAAAGTCAATGGAGGGAAATGCGTTTTGTTAAAGTATTATTGGGATATAGAGTTTGGCGTTTAGTCAGAGGATTGGTGAGAATTAGGAAAGTGTTTGGACTTGAGATTTGAGAAAAGTGTTAGAATTGAGATTTTTAAAATCTTGGAAAATGTTGTATAAACGAACGGGTCATGCCGAATTTTTGTTAAACTCCTACACTTAGAAAATATTGTGAAATATTATTTTGTGCCGATTTGGTTAAAGGACGAAATGTGACTTTTAATAAACTTTAAGTGTCGAGATTTAACAATCAAGTGTGGTTATGTTAAAACGACAAGGTTTTATAATTACCCTTTTGAGCCGATAAAGAGACGAAAATAATAAAATATTATTATTTTATTATTATAAATATATTTAAGTATAGGTATACTTTAACATTCCAGAGATGTTTATTCGTTTATTTTCGATCTTCGAACTCCTACTTATTTCTCGTAAGATTTTCGTGGATTGTTTGATCATTTGTCCTGTTTCGACGGTGATCGATGTTTTGGATAAATGATGTTGATGTCACACTTAGCCCAAGTGTTTTGAGTCGTTTTGAGTAATTTACCACACAACAATAATATGAGATAACGGTTTTGGTAAAAGATAACGGTTTTGTTATGAGATAACGGTTTTGTTAAAAGATAACGGTTTTGTTAGGAGATAAAGATTTTGGTAAAAGATAACAGTTTTGTTATGAGATAACGGTTTTGAGATAAAGAGTAAAGGTTTTGTGATAAGGAAAGAGGATTTTGTAACGGGATTGAGAATCTTGGTGTGAGTAAAGACGAATACTTGTACAATAAGACAACTTTGTACAACCATTAATAAAGTGTCGTAAATGATTAGGTCGTGGCCGGGTACTGCTGTGCGCTTGCGTTGAGATTATGTGTGCTTTGAGTTTGAGATTTATGCAGTTTGCATCATTATTATTAAGGTGAGTTCTCGTAGCCCCATTTTTCTACCGTTTTTTTGTTGGGGAAAAATGATACACAAATGTATTTTGAACTGTTTTCTTTGGAACTGTGTGAAACGTGGTTTCCTTTTTGGGACAATTATGTGCTTATGAATTCTATGTGAATATATGTGATGTAATTTTACTTGCATGTACTATGTTTGGCATGTCAAGGGTTGTGATTTGACTTGCGTGCATTGCGATGCATGGCAAAGGTGATTGGCAATGATTTTCCATGCCTAGTGTGGTCTTGCCCTAATATAGTGCTCCAG
>BQNB010185750.1:0-12188 GCA_026074375.1 Tanacetum coccineum
TGAAAAGTTATATAATTATCTTCGTAAAAATAATATACCACTTGTTTGACGTAAACTTTTATTTGTTTGATGTTCGCTTTCGTTGAATGTTGATTTTTAGTTTACGCGATTTAACTAAACGTTGAAAACTTAAAAGTGAATGCTTAAAAATTTAAAATAAATAGTTGAATATTTATTGACATAAAATGATGTGAAAATGCAGATTGTTACAGATTTAACACTATTATTACTAGTCTTAAAGCTCTTGATGAAGATTTCTCTAGCAAGAACTATGTTATGAAGTTTCTTAGGGCTCTACATCCTAAATGGAGAGCAAAGGTCATGACGATTGAAGAATCGAAAGATTTGTCATCACTAACTTTAGACGAGCTTATTGGCAATCTAAAAGTACATGAAGTTGTCATGGAAAAAGATTCTAAAATTTATAAAGGCAAAAAGGAACGAATTAAGTCCATCGCCTTGAAAGCTAAGAAAGAGTCTAGTGATGATGAAACTTCGACATCCGGAAGCGATGACGAAGAATATGCTATGGCCGTAAGGAACTGTAAAAAGTTCTTTAGAAGAAAGAGCGAATTTTGTTCGACAACCAAGAGAAGAAAGGAAGTCATCCCGACAAAGAGATGAGAAGAAAGGAAAGAGTGAACGGACATGTTTTAGATGCGGTGATCCAAGTCATCTCATTGGCGATTGTCCAAAAATATCTCGCAACAAATATCAAAAGGCTTTCATTGGAGGTTCTTGGAGCGATTGCGAGAATGACGCCGAAAACAAAACCAACGACGAAACTTGTCTTATGGCTCAATCATCAAATGAGGTAACTCTTAACTCTTCTTACTATAGTGATAATGCATCTTCTCTTGATAATGATATTATGCAAATTGAATACGATAGCTTATGTGAAACTAGCTTAATAATCAATAACAAGAATAAAATTTTGAAAACTAAAAGAGATCTTTTAGAAAAAGAAATTTTAGAATTAAACGAGAAAATTAAGAAACTATGAGAAAGCAAAGAAATTGAATGGCGTGTAAGTTGTGTTGAACTTAAAATTAGAAAAAGCCAAAATTAAAGACTCAAGTTAAATTTGTTATTTAAATTTGATAAAAGTGCTATTCTCTAATAAGAAATGTTAAAAACCAAAAGTCACCTTGTTGCAAATAGGTTCTAGGATTTAATAGAGATAAATCTGTCAACAAGCGAAACTTAAAACCATTGGGTATCATTGGATGTCCGCTGAAAAAAGTGACAGACGGATCCACCATTAAGGGGCACGGATCCACCTTACCTGGATCCGTGAGTCACAAAGATAGCAAAAAAGGGACAGAACACGTGTTTAGTCCACCTATGCCTTCTAGATTGGATTTTGTTATTACTAGGGAGAAACCAATACATAATAGCATTGATGGGTCAAAGAAACCGTCTTTAAAACCATCATTCAAAAGCGGTATAGGTTATGTCAAAACCGAGTCTAGATCGAAAACACCTCCACCTAGGAGGACAATTTTTCTTCTTAACAAGATACAAACACTCCTCAATCTCAGGAGAAACTTCTAGACAACCAAATTACATCAAAATTCTATCTATGGAATTGGAACAACCAACAAAATCAAGGCTTAGTACATATGGGAAATTATATCCCATTTCAATATCTCAATTAATTGCAACAAATACAAGGGATGTACAAAACTAACATTTTCGGACCCATAAGATATTGGGGACCAAACACTTGAATTTGTTTTTGTTGAAATAGGTGTGCTTGAGAACATACTTGAAACCGGATGAATGGATCAATGATAGTGGTGCCTACAAAAAACATATGTTCGGTAACATGAGTTTTTATCCAAATACATATGCATACGACGGATGTAATGTTGTTTTTGGAAGTAACTTAAAAGGCAAAAGATCATAGGCAAAGGTACGATATCTAATGACTCTCTCACTATATCTAACGTAGAACACGTAGATAACTTAGCATTCAATTTACTTAGTGTCGGTCAAATTTGTGACAATAAGTGTCAAGTATTATTCACCGAAGATGGTAGTGAAATAATTAAAGATGGTAAAAGTTATAGGAAACGGGATTAGAATATAGTTTGTATATAATAAATTAGGAAATAAGTCTCAAGACAAATTATGTCTCGCCACGGTAGTGGATAACTCTACCTTATGGCATAGAAGACTTGGTCACGCAAATATGCGTTTTAATTCAATCTGTTGCCATCTAAAGAATTAGTTAGAATCTTAACCTAACTAAAATTATTGTTAAACATTTTGTGATGCTTGTAAAATTGGGAAGCAAGTCATACAAGTCATAAAGCTAAATATGGATTTCACTAAAAAATATATTAGATCTTCTTTACATATGGACTTATTTGGTCCATCGGCAATGAAACGCTTTGGAGGGTAATTTATTACACCTTAGTTGTAGTTGATGATTATTCTATGTATTCTAGGACTAGATTTTAAGACTAATTATGAAGCCTTTGAGAAATTTTGAAATATTAAGTTGATATTCTAACCCAACTAGGTAGTTCTAATAATAAGCCATTAGAAGGATCATGGTCGGGAATTTGACAATGATGTACATTTCGGAGCTTATTGTGATGCAATTGGCATTACTCATATCTTATTGGCTTCAAGTTACTCCACAATCCATAAAATGGGGTAGATAAAAAGAATAGAATGGACCTTACAAGTGCATGTCTAGGTCCATGATTAATGTTACATTCCCATTCCAAAAAAGTTTTGGTGTTTTATTTCGTGATCACGTCAAATTATATATTAAATAGAATATTAATTCGACCAATACTAGGAAAAACTCCTTATGAAATATTTAGAGGTAGGAAACCTTCTTTGGAATATTTTAAAGTATTTAGAAGCAAGTGCTTCATCTTGAATACTAAAGACCATCTAACTAAGTTTGACCCAAAGTCATACGAAGATGTTTTTTTAGGATATTCTCAAAATAGCAAATCTTATGTGGTATTAAATAAACACCACAATGAAATTCGTAAAATCACTCGACGTGGGACTTTCGATGAAAGTCCTCCTCTACAAAAAATTATCACCTTGGTGATGATGATGTTGGTGAAGAGAACCATTAGAAAGTATACCAAATAATAAATTATCTAATAATGGAAGAAAGATGAGTCGATAGAAAGTTGAAGTATATCGTTATACATTAAGGAGTCAAAAAATCATCCACTAGATCAAGTCATAGGAAATCTTAATCAAAGAACCTTAAGATCTCAAGCCCAAAATCATAGTAATTTCTTTTGTTTTATATCTACAATAGAAACCAAAAATGTCAATGAAGCATTAAAAGATAAAAGTTGGGTTGTAGCTATGCAAGAAGAACTAAATCAATTCGTAGCTAATGACATTTAGGAATTAGTCCCTCTATTTACACGTATATGTCAATCCATCATAGGAACAAATGGGTCTTAGAAACAAAAATAGATGAAAATGTATTGGTATCTAGAAACAAGGCTAGATTGGTAATACAAGGTTATAATCAACAAGTAGGTATATATTACGTTGAATAAACGAAACATATGCTACGATAGCTAGGATAGGAGTCGGAGTAGTATACTTTTGCTGTTGCTTGTGCAAAAGATTGTAATTTATATCAAATGGATGTACAATATGCTTTTCTAAACGGTTTATAAACGATGGAGGGCTATGGTTGCTCAACCTCCAGGGGTTGAATTGATTGTCAAAAACCAAACTATGGGTTATAAACTTAAGGAAGGCATTTTATGGTCTTAAGCTTGCTCCAAAGATTGGTCATGATTGACTATAAGCCTTTTGATAAATCACGAGTATTCAATGGGAATGGTCGATAACACACTTTTTACTAAGAAATCAAAAGTAACACCTTACATTGTTCTAATATATGTCGACGTCATTATATTTAGTTCCAACGTGTCAAACGTGTGTGGAATGGATTTTGCGAAATTCAAGCACGGCAAGTATGATTGTGTATGACGGGCGAGTTTGAACTTCTTCTTGGTCTTCAATTCATACAAAGGGAGACGGTATTTTTTCAATCAATCCAAGATACCATACAAGGAGATGTTAATGAAGTTTGGATTGGAAGATCTCCAAACCAACCAAGACTCGATGTCAAAGGAGAATCCATGCTCAACTAAGACGATAAGCCGGACTCCGTGGGATAGCTCTAAATATCTAGGTATGATTGGTAGTTTACTTTATTTAACTTCCAAGATAGGGCCGAATATTATGGTTTAGTGTTTGCTTTATGTGCTCATTTCTTAAGATAAATCTTAAGACTACCTATTTAGAAGCCGCTAAAGCGCATATTTAGGTTATTAGGTGGAAATAGTCACGTAGGGATTCTTTGGTATAGAAAGGAACTAGAAAAAAAAATTTTGTTTATGACGTCTATGACCATTCGGGTGTGATTATGTTGATGCTAATTGCCACTAGTGGGTTTGTACGTTCATGGAGTGTTTACACATCTTGGTTTCGTATTTTATTTTATTTGGTTTAACAATATTTATTTATAATAATTTATATAATACAAGCATACACTCAACCAATTACCTTTAGCAAGGGTTGGTTCAGAGTTCACAAAATTAAAATATATATATGAATCCGGAAGTATGATTTCTCGGGTCGTTAAGTCCCAAACGAGGCGTGTATGAAAGTCGAATGACGACTATTGACGATTCAATGCTTGAAGGAAAAGGTTGGATTTGTTTCTCTGATTAAATGCAAATGTTATTAAATAAAACTAACAATCGAAAGATAGAATGATTTTAATTAATATGTAGACGAAAAAATGTATAAATCGCGAGGTTTAAAAAAACTATATAGTTGATTTTAATAGTCCTTAAAATTTATTTTTCACTTTAAATGGGTTCTAAATGACTAAAAACGAAGTTTAAAAAAAACTAGATCAAAAACGGAGTTGATTTGAATTAAAAACGCAAAGAAACGAGAACGGGGTCGAATCCCGTTCTTTAAAAATTAATTTTTTGCAAAAACGACCCATAGAAAGTAAATTTATTTTTCCTACGTACTACATGATAAAAGAAAATTTATAAAATAGATTTATATTTTTGTGATTTTTATTTTTTTTTTTATGAATTATTTAGATTTTAATGAAAATTATTTATTAAATTTTGGCTAATCATATTTTATAAAATATCGAAAAATATTAAAAATATACTTTAACTAATTGCTTGTTCTAAGAAAAATGGCATTATTTGCTTTTAGGCTTATAATAAGCCTGGATAATGCAAAATAAGGGCTGAAAACAAAAAGGGAATTTGACTATATAACTAAAATGGTGCAAGTGTATAATTGAAAAATACCCTAGGGCAGTTGGTATTGGTGTGTGCGTGTGAGGTGTTGTATAAAGGGTGAGGTCATGGGTTCGAATCCCATGCCTTCCCCTTTTTGCAAATCATTTTTTTTAATTTCTTTTGCACTAATTAATTCAACAAATGATATATATGCACTTTTTGCTAACTGACAACGTTTTGTGAATGCTTTCTTAATAAAGCAAGAGTAAATCACAAAGAAAAACAGATAGAATGCTTATTTTGAACTTATGGCTTCGGAAGACTTTCTTCTTTGGCTTTTAAGAACAATAAGCAAATGTAATGGAACAATAAGCAAACACAGATATTAAACTACTGTTAAGCAACTAAAGAATACAAATAAGCCAAAGAATCAAAAATTGTAAAAGGAATTATGAACAAGGCATATGCTTAAATAGACAAATGGCACCAAAGGTTAATTCTATTTGGCTTTTTATACAAAAGAACACACTCTACACCCCATACCCAATAAAACCAACACCCAACAAAATAAGCTAAGAAGGGAACAAATAAGCAGAAAAGAAACACTTAAATATACCTAATAAGAATAGGAATAACAATATTAACAAAATAATATAGCTGGAAAGAGATTTAGGACCAGATTAACTTTTTAGGTCTTTTTAAGGTTTTACTTCAAATTGCCTAACTAAATAAGCTCTTAATAAGCACTTGCAATTAACTACTAAAAAAATTTATACATATCTAGTCCTAATAAGCTTTTATGAACATAAATAAGCAAATACATTCAACTAGAAAACTCTGAAAAGCTAATAAGCACTTTTGACTATACTACTAGCCAAACAGACCAAAAGGGCATCTTTTGGCTTGTTTTTCAGCAAGAGAATAAGCTCAAAAGTGCAAACAAAAGCTAAACAGATTGAGAATGGCTTACAAAGAGCTTTTACACACAATCTCAGAACTTAATACTAACTATAGCCCACTTAAATTTTTTAAGGAAAATTTACCACTAAGATTTTTATGAAATCCATGACAGATAGGCATTCAAATTTACCCAGTCAAATGCAACTTATAATATCTTTACTGCATTTTGCCAACAATAACAACAAAAAAAACAATCCTTAACAACTACTTTAAAAGGCTAAATCAAATAGGCTATACTGAATTGATTTTAACATGACAGCTTTAAACCATTTGTAGATAAATCCATGAAACTTGATTTTTCACTTTAAAATCCTGGTTAAACTTATTAAAAAGCTTTAAATGAGGGTGCCAAAGTTAGCAGAATGACCCAAAGTGACTTTTCACCCCTTTTGACCCATTTTGGGACTTATGCCAAACACCCCTTTATACTATGAAATTTTGAATTTATACTAGAAAAGAACAATATAAGCTCTGAAAACTAAAAACAGAAGTTGTACTATGATTATGAGTGACTAATAAGCAAATATCAAAGAAAATTAAGCACTTGTTTATAAGGTAAATTAACAAGCAGTATTAACTAAATAGGAGCAGTACTAATTTAAACTTGAATTTAACTAATTAAAAATGATCTAATATGCAATTTTAAGATATATTAAGCTGACAAGGAATAAAATAAGCAGAATTAAGCTCTAATAAGGAGTAATAAGCAATGCTACAGTTATATGAGCTAAAGAGTTATAAGTAACCATTTGTCCTATGCTATGGCAAAAGTAAACAAAAGCTCAAACTAGCTTTTTAAACCCATAAGCCCATCCCTTTCAGGCTCATCATCCAAAAAGCTTAATGTCACACTTAAATAAGCAGTTGAACAGTACCATTCTTCTTTAACACAGGATATGAAAGAAAACCTTTGAATTTTTATTTAACTTAGGGAAACACTTACAACTGAAATCAAGAGTTTAACATTTTACAAAAGATAATGAAACTGAAATTTAAACATTAATTGAAAACATTAAAAACAGAATTTTAAACTTGAAGATTTCACTTATATTAATAACTTAAAAGAGTACAATGCATTTAAATTATAACAAATTTGAATTTAACATAACACTAAGATTTTACCAAAAAAACAGATTTAAAAAAATTAAAGATAAAAACTAAAAAAAATCTCGATGGTTCTTGTGTCCTTCGTTCTTATATAGGCAGAGGTCTTCAAGGAATTTGTGTTTATTGTGCTAACTTGTGTTGAGAGAAATCTAATAACCAATCTCATCCCTCCCATTTATCTTGCTGCCTCATTCCAATAATCATGTCCATTGATTTTGTACCAGAATAAGCCCCAGATTGCCAAGGTGGATAGGGGGTTTAGTGGAGGTGAGGGGTTTGTTTTATCCTTTGTGTAAATCGTATGGCAGGGTAAAAGCAGGAGAGAAGACAACCCGTGATTGGTCCTTGGAGCTTTGAGCTTTTGGCGGGAAAAGGGTTAGGGTTAGGGTTTATCAGTGTTTGATTTTGGGGATGCAGGGGTAAATTTGGTGAAACGGCAGGTTTAGCCCTCCAAGGTGTAAAGTGGGATTTCAGCACACGTCCTTGTGGAGTTAATGTTTTTGAGAATTAACATAAGCAATTCCTCAACCTTTATAGGTTAATTACATAGGAGGTCCTTGGTCTAATATAACTTGAGGGTTTTGGCAGTTTTGCCACCACTCAATGACACTTAAAACGTCTGTACGCTATAATGTTACTATGTGAGATGCAGTGTGTGTATCAGTTCTTGTCAGCTGATGTTATCCACCCATCGTATAATACAACGTTTCGAACTGTGGTCGCGGACTATATTCGCTGGTCCCTCAAGTTGCGAGCGTTTTTTCTTGCTGTACTCGTGTGTCTCTCGCGTTCCGAACATCTCCGCCTCGTCTAGTTTTCGGGCAGGTTTTGACTCTATTTATAACCCACGGACTCCCGCCGTCTGAATCTTTCTTTTTGTAGACTTTTGTTGAAGTTGCTTGTTTTTGTCGGTTTGACTCCATTTTTTGTCCTTTTGTCGATACTCCAATTTCCTGAACTAGTACATAAAGAAAAACAAGGTTATTTTTGGTTATTTTTTGTTGTTTTTTGTCATTTAAAGCTTGTTTTATTTTAGGTATAAAATATGTGTAATTAAGCTTCATAATAAATCCTCATACTAAGATATTGCGTTTTTTTCGTGTCCTCACAGCAATGTTTTGAAGTAAACATTTTCGAAACTAAGAATCTCGATCCCTCGACTAATTACCATCATTCTTCGTAGCTAAGTGTTCGTCAAGGGGAACTAAAAAATCAATAGCTTCGACAAATCCCGTTTTCACCATTTTTCATATGTACACTAACTATCTCTAATATTTTTTGTATTTTTCCTTTTTCTTTTTCTTAACTAACATGTTTGACTTCCTTTATTTTATCAACACCGAGATCATAGAATGAGAAGCGCCCATAGAATAATCTATGGATGTTCTGACGGATAAATTCATCGTCCCTGATTTTTCACTAGTCCCAAGGATAAGCGTAAAACGAATTCACCGTTAAGTACAGATTACAGATGCTAACAATACTTATAAACTATGACTTGTTCAACTTTTCACTCCGGGACACATTAGTACATTAGGTGAATGTGCTATTTTCGAATTTCACCAATGGAATCAACGTTTTGCAAAACTTTCCTATGTTCACATTCCACGAGATAATGAGTTTGGAATGGCAAGATCATCAATGTAGGACTTTCTGTCTTGGGACATCCTAACCTTGCGGCTAAGTGACCAGGCTTTTGACACCCCACAAAGACTAGTATCGGGACTCACGGACCTTCGGGTTCAAAAACTCTTAGGTTTCTTGTATACACATAGCTTAAAAATGCATGTCAAAGTTTAAATGATTTTAATTTAAGAAAAAAAGATTTTCCCCATATTTATTAAACCACATACATTACACTTTAATATTTACATGCAACTGATATAATCGTAATCTTTGACTTTTTAGAAGGCTGTAACATCGGTTGTGAGCCGGCAAGATGCAGCAAACTTTTATCGGTCTCGGATCATTATTTTTACTATGGGCTTTCTTTTGAAGACTGCAACATCGGTTGTGAGCCGGCAAGATGCAGTAAACCTTTTTCAGCCCACAGTTTATAGTCATCAACATTTTTTTTATACCATGATATATAGAGAAAACTTCTTTTTGGAAAATTGAAGTATAAATTTGAACTAAGACTAAAATTATTATTGACAATATCCAAAAATTGGTTGATTTAAAGATAGCACGTATTATTAGTCTGATTAGGAGCTTATGGGAGAAAAAGTGACAAATTACACTTATGAGCTCTTAAGATTTCCAAATAATCCTGGTTTAGCATCCAACTTTTACTTAACACTATCATTTTTCGTTCTTCGCGAGGATCCGCGAACGCTTAGTCTAAAAGTTAAGGAACAAGCTAGAGCTCAACATGCTCAATCGAGTCAAAATTTATTCTCATTCTACCCTGTGGGAAAGACAAAATTGTGGCAAAACACTTATTTTATTTTTGAAAATTTTTAAATTTTTCATTTTTTTTGGAATTTTAGTGGTAAAAACAGGATTACGTGACAACAACGACTGCAGGCAAAAATCAAATTGAAGATCCCCCCCATACAAGAACTAAACATCGTCCTCGATGTTTTAAAAGGGATACCTACGTAAATCTAAGGCCGTTTATTAAGTGTGCCAAAAGATAAAACGTTAGTCGATTAGATTTGGATATTGGATTCCCAAAATGAAGCTGAGGATGTGAAATTCTTGTGGATGAAGGGTAAAACTGTGACCACGAGAGTCTTCACAATCCGGGAAATCCTGGACATACAAAACACAGGGAACACTGACAAAATACGGGTAATGGAAGAGGTAAGCCTCCTCACACAAAAACACTTATTCATTTCTACATAATACTACGATAAGCATGGGGTGCCTCCCACGAAGCGCTTGTTTAAGGTCGCTATGCTTGACCCGTCACCTGAATTTATTGGACATTGGGGAATGTTTGGAGATCCGGGACTACCAATTGTGGTACGTCCCCTCCAAAGTAATGCTTTAAACGATGACCATTCACTTTGAAATTTGGCCCCGAGTTTTGAGATAACTCGATGGTGCCGTACGGAAAAACTTGTGTTACAGTGAATGGTCCACTCCAGCGGGTCTTAAGCTTGCCCGAGAAAATCTTTAATCTAGAGTTAAAGAGGAGGACTCGATCGCCGACGTTGAAAACGCGGTTTTTGATCTTGGAGTCGTGAATCCTCTTTGTCTTTTCTTTATAGATCAAAGAGTTCTCATAAGCTTCATCACGGAGCTCATTAAGTTCATTGAGTTGAACTTTCCTGTGATCACCCGCGGTTTTGATATCAAAGTTGGTATGCTTAAGGGCCCAGTAAGCTTTGTGCTCGAGCTCGATCGGCAGATGGCAGGCTTTTCCGTAAACCAGCTTATATGGAGTACACCCAATGGGCGTTTTGTAAGCGGTGCGGAAAGCCCAGAGAGCGTCATCCAGTTTATCCGACCAAGAGGCACGATTTTCGCCCACGGTCCTTTCAAGAATTCGTTTCAAACCACGATTGGATACCTCAACTTGTCCACTTGTTTGTGGATGATACGCGGTGGAGAGACGATGAGTGACTCCGTATTTAAGCATGACCTTTGCAAATTGGTCATTGCAAAAATGGGTTCCGCGATCACTTATGATTGCACGAGGGGCACCGAATCTGGCGAAGAGAGATTTAAGAAATTTGCAAACAACTCGGGCGTCATTGGTGGGGAGCGCTTTTGCTTCAACCCATTTCGACAAGTAATCGACGGCCACGAGGATGTATTTGTTGCCTTTGGATGATGGGAATGGCCCCATAAAGTCAATGCCCCAGACGTCAAAGATTTCACAAACTTGGATGGAATTTTGTGGCATCTCATCCCGTTGTGAAATTTTTCCTTGACGCTGGCATGAGTTGCAGTTTTTAACCAACTCATGGGCATCTTTGTAGATTGTGGGCCAAAAGAATCCGGAATCGAAGACTTTTCTTGCTGTGTAGTTAGCACCGTGATGTCCACCGGTGGGACCATCGTGGCAAGCCATGAGGATGTCATGGGCTTCTTTGCCAAAAACACAACGTCGAATAACTTGATCCGCACAGATTTTAAACAGAAAGGGATCTTCCCAGAAATAATGCTTCACGTCTTTGAAGAATTTTCTTTTCTGCTGGGATGACATCCCTTTGATCACGAAATTTCCCGCATGGTAGTTTGCGATGTCAGCAAACCATGGGGTACTAGCATCAAGAACAGCAATCGAACTAAGAGTTTCAAGAGGAAACTTTTCATTTATCTCCTTTGGATCGAGCTCATTCTCGTGAGGATTCTCTAATCGTGATAGATGATCAGCCGCTAGGTTCTCAGCTCCTTTCGTGTCAACTACATCAAAGTCGAACTCTTGAAGGAGCAGAACCCATCGGAGCAATCTCGCCTTAGAATCTTTCTTTGCAAAGAGATACTTGAGGGCGGAATGATCCGTATACACAGTGCATTTGTTCATGACAAGGTAAGATCGGAATTTTTTGAATGCGTACACCACGGCTAACATTTCTTTCTCTGTCGTGGTGTAACGTGATTCCGCCTCATTCATTGTTTTACTTGCATAATGTAGTCGGGTGAGGGAGCTTTGCGATAACGTCAATCTTAGCTCGATCGACCTCAATTCCCGACTTGGAGATTTTATGTCCAAGAACAATGCCTTCCTTAACCATGAAATGGCTTTTCTCCCAGTTTAGAGCTAAATTGGTGTCTTCACACCGCTTAAGCATCTTTTCCAAATGGGTTAGTGATCCTCTCTGACTACACCTTAAAATATATATAATATAATAAAATATAAAATATATAGTAAGAATAGTCTAAAAGCAGAGTCAATGA
>BQNB010185753.1:0-12188 GCA_026074375.1 Tanacetum coccineum
ACTCACTGGTTCACTCTTATCGTGCTGTCTGCTTTGAGACATTATGATAATGAGAACATGCTGAGTTTGATGAATCTAATGCAAATGTGTTCTTAAATTGAATCTACCTGATCACAGGTCGATCCTCACGGATTCGAAGGTTACTCCAACCAAACATGGGTGAATGACAAAGCCATATTCGTCCCCCCGCTTTATTGCTAACTGTTTTAATGCAAGATACTTAAAGATGGAGGTGAAGGTACCTGATTCCAGCTGACTCACAAGATTCATAACCACATGCTCATACCCGACCGACAAACATAAAGACATCATGAAAGCTCAAGTACATGTTTCAAGACTTCCGCTACTCTGATACCGTACGTCTTTCTTGAAGTGACAAAGTATTAAAGTCAAAGAATTTCAAAGAAGTTTCTGTCACTCTGATACCGAACGTCTTTCTCGAAGTGACGAAGTGTTAAAGTTAAAGAATTTCAAGAAAGATGCAACATTAAAGCTTTTCAAGTCAACAAATCAAGAAAGGTATGAGCATGTCGGTCCAGAAGTCACAAGTTCACAAGATGGCCAAGGTCACAAGATGGCGAAAAAGAGATTATGCTTGGTTGATGATCTCAAGGTGTTCAAGATCACATTCAAGACAAGCTGAGGAACAAGCTCAAGACCTAAAGTCTATGATCACTACATCAAATCACAAGTTAATGATTGAAGTTAAACGAGCTCAAGACTAAAGATAAAGCATAGTATGCTAGGTTTAAGTTTTTGTAAAATGGAGCGACCTCCCTTAGGGGGAGATTGTTAGGAATACGAAATTCCTATGAAAGTGTCAGTCGCTTCCATAGATAACAGTCGTTAGCTCGTTAGGTAATTTTTGGAAACTTACATAGTTAGTTAGCAAAGGCCCATGGATAAACCCATGCAAGCCCAAGCCCACTTGTCAATTGTAAGTATATTAACACCTCTCCATGCCTTGGAGAGGTGGTTGGTTGCTCATTTTTCACACAATTCAATATATGTTTTCTTTCTCTCTCTAAGTGTTCATCCAACCCTTTCTCTCACTAAAACAACTTGCCTCCTCTTTCCATGTATGTTATATGATTATTCTTCATTACTTGTATTCTTCACAGTCTGCATTCCCACCTTTATATACACGCCTTGGAGCCCTAGTTCTCTTTGGACCATATACATAACTGAATCCACCTCCATGGTTGACTTTTAGAGAAAATAGACTAGGATCATTCTCTGTAACAATCAATTTCAAAAAAAGCAATAACTTAACCCACATTGTTATAATCCAATACGAACAAACAAGTAAATAATAAATGAAAAAAAATCACTTACTATATTTTACATATGGATTGAGTTTGTCACCTTTAGGTCTCAACTTTCAATTGAAAATTACCATTTTTGGGGAAGAACACTAGTAAATTAGGGTTTTGATTATCTGTGTGATAATCCTTAAAGTAGAGGAGGTAGTTGGATGGTTAATGAAATGGCAGAGTATTAATTGGACGACTATATCAATGGTTATATTAGGAACGAGTAAAAGACATATGTGTCCCTATCAATAATAGAGAAAGATAAGTTTGCCCTCACATTTGACAGTCAATAGTTGGTCAAACTAACGTTTGGACCAAAGGTGTTATGGGTCGACCAAAAACGGACTGGATCCGTTACATTTTAAACTATTAGATCAAAACCGTTATACCCGGTAAACCATAATAACCAAAAATGTAGTTAACTCCACAATGAATTACTTTCAAATTTGTGTTTCTAACTATTTTAGATGTATTCAATAAAAAAAAGTCACATTTAGTTTCCAACTTCGAAGCAAAATAATCTAAACAAGCAAAAGAACCCGCGCGTTGCGGCGGGGCTAATTTTTTCCCGAATAATTTTTTTTTACGTTTCGGGGGTTTTTTTTTTGGGCGATGCGTTATGGCGGGGCTAATTTTTAATATTTTCTTTTTTTGTATGATTCGGGGAAAAAAAATTTGCGTTGGGACGGGCTAATTTTTTCCCGAATATTTTCTTTTTTTTGGACGGTTTTGTAAATTTTTTTACGGGAATTTTTGTGTAAGAAAATCGTAAATAGTTAAAAGGTGAGGGTCCGTTTTGTATTTTTTTTTTGCTAATTTTTTCCCGGATATTTCCTTTTTTTGTACGATTCGGGAATTTTTTTTTGCGTTGGGACGGGTTAATTTTTTCCCGAATATTTTCTTTTTTTGGGACGGTTCGATATCTTTTTTTTTTTGCCGATGAATGTAAAAAAGTTGTGAACAATAAAAACTTGACGTGTTTTTTTTGTTAATTTTTTTACGGGATTTTTTTGAGGATAAGAAAATCGTAATAGTTAAAAGTTGAGGGAACCGTTTGTGTATTTTTTTTACTTTGGGGCCAGATTTCAGCTATTTTTGGGCTAGTTTTATTTTTATTTTGGGCCAATTTTTATGCGAAATTTAGGCTATTTGTCGACAAATGTGTATAATTAGTAATAATTTTTTTATTATGGCTGATGTGTTGGGCCTCAGAGTTAAATGTTTTTTTTTTTTCTAATATGGTTTTTTATAATATAATGGTTGTAAACGTTTGTGACTAATGGTCAAGGTAGGGGGTATCCAAATTGATTATTTTTAAAGTTAGCTTAATGTGTAGGGCCTTCATGTTTATAAATTTGTTGCTTTTTTTTTGCTATATGGGTTTTTTTTAATATAATAATTGGGGTTGTACGTTTGTGACCATATCGATTATTTTAAAGTTATTAGGTATCGAAGATTGTGTCCGCGGTTTTTTTTGTTATCTGATTAATCGAAACTTGTTGTAATTTTTTTTTTTTCAAGACTCCGACTTTGTGCATAACAAATTAGAAAAAAACAAATTTTTTTTAAAAATAAACAAACAAAATCAGACTGGCTCAAAATTGGAGCCCGTTACTGTAGCATTGTGGCCCACTGTCAAAACGACAGTGGATTTGTCCACAAATGTGTTATATATTAATTAGAGCACAGGGAGTCGTGGTGCCAAACTCTTGGTGCCAAACTCCAAAAGTGGTGAGCCGGGATACGACCAGGCAAAATGGAGTTTGGCACCAGAAAGAAATGCATGCAACCAAAAATATCATGGGAGTGGTTTGGCACCAAATTCTGGCACAAATTCTGGTGCCATAGCATTTTTTTTTTTTTTTTTCATATTTATTTAAAAAGGGGGTATTTATAGGATTTTTAAAGGGGTAAAATTTGTGAATTTTTGGGGGGTATTTATTGAATAATCCGCTCACCCCTAACGGATATAGTTTATATTAAAAAAAAATAAGTTTGGCGTGGGCTGTTAGCCACGGCGCGAAGACCCTTGGCGCGAGCCATGGAGTCGTGCGCCGTTGGCCATTTTTGGCTCAGGCTTGCACCAAGCCAACAGCCATGGACCTCCTCTCCTTAACTCTTAGACCTCTAATATAAATACCCAAGTTAATACGTGCTGGCCTTTTTTCCCCTTCAAATATGACAGAGAATGGCTTCGCATTACAAAGACTGTCAGATTGGCCCACTGGCAAAACTTAGCTTAGTAGTTTTTAGAAAATATTTCCTCAGTCTCAAATTAATAGTCCCTATTTTTATTTTGGGTTATTTCAAAATTATTGTCCCCTTCTAAATATTGTTGTGAGTAATGTAGCAAGTTTATCATATTGCCCCTAGGAGGTGAGATCCATGAAAAACACATACCAATCAAAGAACAAAAAAAGAGATCTTGGCCATTGATCTCATTTCAATCCAATGGTTAATATCAATTCTTAACATGATATATAATTCATAAATTATACAAACATACCCCTCTTTTAATTTTTAACTTTCTCTCTCCTCAAATAACACACACACCGGATAATCAAAAAACACCACCTGATTCCCGTCGAAAACCTAACAACATCGCCAGAAACCACCACTGCTTCTTCTCCTTAATAAAAATCAAGCCGGAAACCACCAATTCTTCATCTCCCTAACAAAGAACCACCACTGCTTCATATCACATATACAACCACAACCTCGCCGGAAAACATATACCACCAACGCCGGTCATCTCCATCATCTAAATCGCTGAATCTGAACAAACAGGATATGAACATGAATGAAAATCAGTTAAATAATTTTAATGAAAAGCTGTGAAAACATTAGAACAGAACAAAACACAGGTTTTTGAAAAGGATAATGAACTCGAATCAGATAAAGAAGATGTTTTACCTGAAGTTGTAGATCCAAATGCTTTATAGAAGAAGTTACAGGTAAAATAACATGTAATTTTGCGCTAAATTTTTTTTATTATGAATCTCATGTGATTATGTTTTCAGTATTGTTCAACAGTTAAAAATGACTTGTGATTTTGTGTATTTATGTTTGTTGTAAGAAAAAGAGAATAGTATAAAATTGGAACCACAACCAGACACTTATTTTTCATTTTAAGAATCTCATGTGATTTGTAATGAATCACATGTGATTCAACAGAATCCCTAAGCTTAAGTGGAAGACTAAAGCAAATTTTAGAGATTGTGGTGTTTTTACTATGCTACATTATGGAATCCTACATGTGATTAAAACAGAATCCTGTGTGATTCAAATAGAATCCCTTGTGATTCTTGATGAATCACATGAGATTCCACAAAGATAAATCACATGTAATTTGTTTTGTTATTGCATGTGATTTTATGGTTACATAAATGAATATAATTTGATGTGATTCAATTTTTTTATATACAGATTGTATGAAAACACCAAGAGCAACTTTATACGAGCAAAATGAAACGCCTGTGGGATTATATATTGGGAACCTCATGTAGAAGGAATTCGTATACCAGTTTGAGGGACCATGGTATGATACAGTAATGAATCTATTGACATGTTTTCCAAATACGCTGAAATGGGAGGTTTTGAAGTTAAGAAATCAGGGCAAAGGTTAACAAAATCAAGTGGTAAAACATAAGTACATCATGTGTAATAAGATAAGGTGTCCAAAAGGTATAAAAGTCTACACTCCTTGATCCTAGAATATAGTGAGAAACAAAAAGAATACAACAAAGCTCATTAACAGGATGCAAGCACGTATAAATTAGTTTAGATATTGTTTCTGGAAGATACAAGTTAGATCAATTTTACCCCAAACACAATCACATGCTGATACCAAAAGAGTACAAACATTTTACAAAGAAACAAAGAAAGATGACTCAAGCAGAAAAAATGTTTGTTGTGAAAGCTGCAACTAATAAAATTGGTGCAACACGTGCACACAATTTGTTAAGTAGCATGAAGGGAGGCTATGAATATGTACATGGGACGACTGATGATTTTAAGAATCATCAGAGGGATGTGAATGTTTTCATAGGTGAAAGTGACGCACAAATGCTCATAAACAAAATGGAAAACAGAAAAACGTATGTGCCGAACTTCACCTTTCAGTATAGGGTAGAAAATAGTGAGTTAGTCTCGATGTTTTGGGCTGATGAAGTTGCCAAATGCAATTACAAGGAGTTTGGAGACATAGTATCTTTTGATGCAACCTTCAACAGCAACAAGTAAGTGGTTCACTTTTATCCTATATAATTACTCTTATTTTAGTAAAAACACATGTGATTCAAACAGAATCACATGGGATTAACGATGAATCACATGTGATTCTTCTGTACTCACAAGTAATAGATATGATTCACACAGAATCACATGAGATTCAAACGGAATCACATGAGATTCAAACTGAATCACATGAGATTCAAACAGAATCACATGAGATTCGATCTGAATCTCATGACATTCAAACGGAATCACATGAGATTCAAACTGAATCACATGAGATTCAAACAGAATCACATGAGATTCGAACTGAATCACAAGTATTTAGGGATAAAATTAGTCGCACATTCATGAATATTAATCATTTTTGTATAGGTACAACATGAAGTTTGTACCATTCATTGGCATCGATAATCACGGAAAGTGTGTCACACTTGGTTTTGGAATGCATCTACATGAAGATACAAAAACATAACACGGGCTGCTAACAAGCATTCATGACCGCTTTCCTTAAAAGAAACCAACGTTGAATGGGACAGAATCAATATGGAGCCATGAAAAGAAGAGCTATACCGAAAGCCCCCGTTTTTACTAAATCCAAACACAGACTTTGCATGTGGCATATTATGCAAAAAATTCCATCAAAGGTATTTTTATTCACATAATTTTTTAACAAATACTTGTGATTCAAACAGAATCACTTGTGATTCAAACAGAATCACATGAGATTAAAACTGAATCACATGAGATTCAGTTTGAATCTCATGATATTCAGTTTGAATCTCATGTGATTCCTTTAGAATCTCATGTGATTCCTTTAGAATCTCATGTGATTCTTTTTGAATCATATCTATTACTTGTGAGTACAGAAGAATCACATATGATTTAAACGGAATCACATGAGATTGAAAAGGAATCACATGTGAATATAAAGGAGTCACATGAGATTTTCAACAAATCTCATGTGATTCATGTAAAAGGTTATTACAAACATATAAAGACTTACCTTATAGTCTCTCTTGTGATTCATCTTTGTATCTCTTGTGATTAAACTAATTACTATAATTTATCCGAAACAGATTTGTAAGCAAATATACAATGAAACAGATTTCAAAGAACGTTTTGATAAGATCGTTTGGAATATGTTCATTGAACCATTGAAGTTTGAAGAAAAATGGGCAAAATTGATTGAAGATTTTGGTTTGCAAAATCACAAATGGATGACAAAGATGTTTAATATTCGAGAAATTTGGATTCCAGCTTATTTTGTTGACTCCCCATTATTTGGATTGATGAGGACCACTTCAAGGTCTGAAAGTGAAAACTCGTTCTTCAAAAGTTTCACAAGCCCTGGGGCAACGCTTGTTAGTTTCATGATGTCATATGAATCTGCAATGGAAAGGCAAAGGTATAGACAAGAGGCAATAGGGACTTAAAAACAATTGAAACAAGCTCTAAAGTGTGAAACAAAGTTGGCAATTGAACGTCATGCAGCACGAGTATATACTAGGATAATATTTTTGCTTGTTCAAAAAGAAATAATCGAAGGTTGTTGGTCTTGTACAATGCAAGATTTAAAAATAAACTAAGGTTGTGAAACTGTCATTATTAGAGACATAAAGAATCTAAAGAATAATACAGCACGTAATACCAAAAAGGGAAAATGTAACACCCCCAAAATGGGTCGCAGCGAAATAAGGATCCGGGAATGTTACTTAAAGATCAAAAGGCACAAGAAAATATACTAAGAATGACACCAAAATGTCCGTTTAGATTGATACATTGGATTTAAATAAAAGACATATTACAAAAGCTTATAGCTTTACTTGTTCTTTGTTTAATATTACAAAAGATAACATAGATTTCCCAAAACATGATGCACATAAATCTTTAACAGTGCAATCCAATGCATCCTTGGCACCTCGTGCCTATTGACCTCCTGAAAACATTGCTTAAAACGTCAACAAAAATGTTGGTGAATTCATAGGTTTATGTATTTAAATTATGCAGGACCGCAAGACTTTCCCGTGATGTTACAACATATGCCAACAATCACAAAACCAGATTACTGTTGCACTAAGCTCATGACACTGAAGCTCAACCTATATTTGCTATTTTAGCAGTTATTTTGCCCGTACAGATGTTGTAACCCGCAACATCCAAGTCCGACATGGTCAACGTTCGTTCCCGGTGATAGCTAATCACCCAAACGGGGAGGTTAATCCCAATAGATCTATTTATAACATTCGCGCTCACATAATGCAATTAACAACTACATCTATGCAATTGACAGTTCATGATAATGGGCTCAGGAGGGTTATCGCTACTTAGGCAAACACATAATCAATATACTTTAAACACTTGCGTCCAATTTATAAAACAAAGCATGTTTTCACCCCAAATAATAGTAAATCAGTAAAACTGTAAAAAGTGGGGCTATGAACTCACCTTGAGTACAGATAGTCCAAATAATCACAGATAAAACGTCACGCAAAACGTTTAGATGCAACCTATTTAAATTAAGGTCGTATAAGTACCGAGTACTTTAATTAATAACATTGAATATAATCTTATAGTTGTTACATCGTACTATCGTTCGGGCTATCATAATTAAAGAGGTCATGACATGACGTACGAGGAGTTAGGACACTTTAAATCGTAAATCCAACAACTCGTCGATACGCCATCCGAAGAGGCCTCATTATGAAACTCCCTAGTATTATAGCACTTTGATAACCACTCAATATTCTATATAGCATAATCACCGACTAATCGTTTTAGTAAAATAATATTTATAAAGTGAAAACGTTTATAAATATACTTTTCGTAAAAATGACCTAATTTGGTCGTTTTAAGTCCGTTGCTCGCGTTTCTTACGTCCACGTCTTCGTAGTAAGACGAGTGATCAAAATATTACATTTTCAAGTTTTTGATATTCTGCGATGAATAGTGTTTTTACTATTCACAACAGCTATATACTCGTTTTTAGTTTTAATTAGCGTAAACTTGTAATCGTAATAACTTATTCGTTTTAATCCCGATTTTAGTGATTCCTTCGAGTACGTCTTTGTTATTAAAAGATGTATTATATTTTATAAAGTTAATCCCACTGATGAATAGTGCTTTTTACTGTTCATAGTTTATAAAATTACTTTTATAAACTTTAATTATCGTAAACGTCGTAGTTTATTCGTTATAGTTCCGTTTTTAGCGATTCTTTCGAGTACGATCTCGTAATTAAAAGTTATATCATATTTTAGATGTTTTAAAAATATTAGTTTCTGTAATGAATAGTAACTTTTATAAAAATAGTTTTATAAAAGTATTTATAGTCGTAAACTCGTAATTAACGTATCTTTTTCGTTATAAATCGGTTTTTCGAGTTTCTTATCATTTTGGAATCGTCATGAGACGTATTATTATTATATTATGTCAAACCCACTGTATGAATTTCGGATTCAAAACAGCCCCTAAGTATTCATATGTATATCCTTATAAAAACCTTGTTTTATGTATTATTTGATTTAGTAGTTTACTTTAAAAACCCTAATAGCTATTTTTAACATATGTGATACTTATAATAATGTCCAAGTTCATCCATAGTCCTTATAAATTCATTGTAACAAGTTTAATAATTTACTTTCCATTATTTTCACATGTGAAGATTAAGTAATCTTATAAAACCCTAATTTATACTTAAACATGTTTATACTTAAACCATATGTTAACATACTTTTACATTCATTTTTCCATGATATATATAACCATATGACATAAGAATAAGTGCATAAATTCATAAACATAAGTGAAAACTCATTTTACATATTAAAAAGTCCTTAGTGGTGATTTAGCCATAATTAACATATAACACATAAAATCATAATAAATAAAAGTATGAAGGAATTAGGAAGACCTTAGCAAGGATGTATGAGATGAGAAATAAATGCTAAACCCGTGTTTAGACTCAAAACCAAAGCTTACAAGCTTATAAACCCTAGATTAGGTTTGAAACCCTAATCTTGCAATAACTTGTTAAAACCCTTTCAAAGCTTAACCAACCCTTCAATTCTTCTTAGAATACCTTAAGTATGATATGTAAACACTAATATGGTGAAAGAAAATCAAAGTATGGATTGTGTAAAAATGGGGTTTTGAGCCGTGGGTTAGGAGAGGAGACAAAGAGAGGTTTTTGTGATTTTTGTTAAGTGTTTATGAAAGAAAGAGTGCATGCATGCTATTTATAGTGAAAATATCTAATTAACCTAACCATGGTCACTTTCTAACCCTTGCACAAGGTTAATTAGCCAAGTGGTTCATGGTGTAAGAGTTGGTTCCCTATGATCTTTCTTAACTTAGATATTTTTAGCAAGTTGATATCTCTTGGTCCTATCTTGAAAATTTCGGCCACATAGGCTCCCATGTGATGTTATATTGATTATTTTGGGTATTGGGTATAATCGTGGGTATTCGTTTAAGCGTAGTTAGGTTTTGGTGCTTCCGGGAATGCCGAAACGCGTTTTATCGCGAAACGTAAGCATTTTACGTAGCCAATAAAAATAAGATGAACAAAGTTATTAATTATCCTCATAATAATCATATAACACTTGCTTGATGTAAACATTTAATTGTTTAATGCCCGTTTACATTGAATGATCATTTTTAGCTTACGCGATTTAACGTAACGATTTCCATTAAAAACAAACGCGTACAATACTAAAAATAAATGGTGACTTTATTAACGTCGTACATTGTCCTAAAACACGGGGTGTTATAGTCTCCCCCGGTTAGCTGAGCCTTGTCCTCAAGGCTTAAGACGCAGCACTTGACGACGGCCCGGTCTTTGAGAACAGATGTGGGTATTTCTTCCGGAATTGATCTTCGCGTTCCCATGTAAACTCTGGACCTCTCTTGGAGTTCCATCGAACCTTGACTAAACTAATGTCTTACATTGTCCCTAAAACACGAGTTGGTATTAGATGTTACTACTGCTACTTCCATAGTATCTAAGCTAGCTCAAATTAGGATTTAGCTTCTAAAATTAAGTAAGCTTTTAGTTTAGATATAGGATAAAATAGTTTAACTTGAATTCAAATCTAGCTATTTCATTAAGGGTATAAGTAATCCTTAAAATGCTCATAAAAATATCAAAAAGCCAAAAACAGTAAGCAAGTAGATCCTAGCTTCTAAGCTTTAGATTTTTAGCTTAGTGTATTATTTGCTTTTATAGTTTTGAATTAATAGCTTATGTTTTAGTTATTAAGTTTTCAAAAGTTGAACTTCTGTCTATAGCTTATACTATGTATATAGCTTATCAATTTTTTATTAATCCCTTAAGTGCTTATTTTTTTGAGTTAACTGTTTAATCATAAAATTAGTGTCCATAGTGTTCTTGGTTAATTTAGATTTTCATATTTAGCTTCTACATGTCATAAGCTATCTAGAACAGCTTTTAGTTTCAAAATCGAGCTTAATTTGAGTAGTGTGCAAGCCTTTGAAGGAAAAGTAGCTTTTTAGCTCTTAAAAGCTAAGTCACTGAAAACAGCTTCTTCATAAGCTGTTTTTGAAACAGCTTTTTCATAAGCTCTTTAAGAGCTTAATTTTGAGTTTTAGCTTATAGTTCTTTTATTAAAGTTGCTTAAAAAGTTGTCCTTAACAACTTTTGTTCTTTAAGTTTTTCATAAAAACCAAAAAAAAGGAAGTGGAAGTCGGGGGTGAGCAAGACTCGAACCCCCGACCTCAACACCTCAACCTTTTATACACACACACACCCACTCCTTACCGTTGTGCCCTTGGGTCTTTTTCATAAGACCCTTGCACACTTAATTTCTTATAGTCGTTTTGGCCAATAAGCCTTATAAGCTGTCACAGCTTATTTCACAGCTTATTTAATAAGCTGTGATCTCGGGCTTATTTTTCCTAGGATTTAAATAGTTTAAGCTATTTTCTGTCATTTTTCTAGAATTTTTAGAGTTCATTTAGTATTTTTAATCATTTATTTTCATTAAAAACTTTAAAAAATCATAAAAAATAGAAAAATAATCAAAAAAATATAAATCTTTTTTAGAAAATTTTATTTTATCATTAAGTTCGTAGGAAAATTAGTTTGACTCTCGTAAGTTTATTTTTGAGCAATTTAGCTTTTAGGGCTCGGTTTTTAATTCCCGTTATTCGTTTTTGTGATTTCTTTCAAATTTTATCGTTAAGTTTTCAAATTTTGCAAATCCCTTTATTTTTACTCATAGAATTAGATTATTAATTCAAATTCTAGGTTAAGGTGCTAATTAGGGTTTATTTTGTCATTTCTGTTTTTCGTCCGCGTGTTTAGTTATTTTTTTGCTTTTAATTGTTTAAATTGTTTTTAGTCGTAGAAAATCATTCAAAAAGTTGAAAATCATTCAAATCATTGTCCAACCTGAATCGAGGGTATCAATTCACATTTCTTTGGGATACGACCCGGTAATCACTTACCGGTTAATAAACGTGTCATATTATATATTGTTGTGTTTAAATTGCATATAATCTTTGTCCTCAAGGATTATTTGTATATTTCTATAAATACTTTGATATATTATATATAAGTGAAATTGCTACGAATCAATTTTTGGCGTCGCTGCCGAGGAAGTGTGTTACGATTCTCTCGTT
>BQNB010185754.1:0-12188 GCA_026074375.1 Tanacetum coccineum
TGACCTTTTGCCTTGGTTAAGGGCATTTGGTTGAGATTTGCATTTGTGTTATTTTATATATATACAAACCAGCGAATCAATAAACGCGAGACTATCATCCTGAGTCTTAAGGGCAAGGGGCATCAAACATTTCTTAACTAAGATTTCCATATCTTGAGCAGTTGGGTGTCGAAGATAAAGATCATCGTTTCAATATCTTTGTCTTCCCTAAGTTTCAAATCCGTTATTACCTTTGTTTTCTCCTTGACAAGACCTTCGTAATGTGACCTAGTTAAAAGACTCTGTTTGACTAATTCATCGTGTTTTGCTTGGACAACAGAAATTTCGTAGGCCTTAACTTTTAAACCTTCTTGTATGTCAATGTCCTTTTGAGCTAATAGTCCTAGAGTTTCATTTAACTTATGTTCAAGTTTGTCATAGTCAACTGTACGATCATTAAAAGCCTTGTACTTCTCAAACTCAGTCTGTTTGTTTTGAAGTGCAACTAAGCAACTATCTCGGATACTATTAGATTCTCCTAGAGTTCTACTAGTTTCCGAACGAATATCCACCAAGCCCTAACGACAAGAAGCAGTGGTCGTTGGTGTGGTTTGACTTCTACAAATTTCCGCTGTGCACGTCGATGACAAGTAGAAGATGGTTAGAGCTACATCAAAGTTTCAGAACCTGCTTAAGATAGGGATGTTGGTTTGGGGGGAAGCTGATTCAGAAACTTCGCCAAAAAGGAGTCTATGAAGAAAGCTTTTCAAGACATACTGCATGAATTGGGGGGAAGTTAATCCAGTTCATGCATACTACAATGGTTCCTGTACAAGTAAAGACAATGAAGATCCAAGCTGGAGTACAAGTTTCAAGACCAGGAGAACTTCGAAGACATCTTCAGCTTTGGAAGCGCTTTGGAAGACGTTATTTATGTTGTATTTGTACAAGATAGGAACATTGTAAGTAATTCCATATGTCCACATATTGGGGGAAGATTGTTAGCCTTAAAATATGGTGACATATCGGAATTACATTAGTTTTCATTAGGCAAGAACTACAGGGACTATAACTGTTAAGATAGTATAGTGTCCCTTGTCTTGACCTATATATACCCCCTCCATACTTCCATGGAGGGGTGAGGATTCATTTTGTAAAAAGAGTGTGTGTTCTTGTTTCTCTCTCTAGACACACACCTCTTCCCATCTTTTTCCTTTCTCTCTAATAATATGGCTAAACATTTGTTCAATCCTCCCCGACCTCCGGATCTTTCTTGTGTAGCTAGTGATTTCTTATTATAACAATTGGTATCAAGAGCTAACCGGGGGTGTATTGTATTCGAGTGTGTTGTGTTAGTGATTTCGATTTTTTATGAGCTCATTGGTTCGGCATCATTTCTTGGCTTAAAAGCTCGTAGTCGTGGTCATTTCGTGTGTTGATAAGACAAACGCAAGGACGGAAAGAAGATAAAATCGTGCAATGTAACTGTTTGGATCGAACGAGCTTCATACTTGTTTGATCGAACGAGTGCATTTTCATTTTGGTTCGAACTAGGGAGGATCGAACTAGGGGGATCGAACTAGGAGTGATCGAACTAGGGGGATCGAACTAGGGGGATCGAACTAGGGGGGCAATCATCGAACTAGTAATCCCTTTTGGGATCGAACGAGTCTCATCCTTTGAGGATCGAACGAGTGGTGTGTTTGGATCGAACTAGGACAATCGAACAAGCATAATCGAACTAGCGTTTTCTTTTCGGACTCGAACAAGCGGATCGAACGAGCGGATCGAACGACCGAGAGCGATATGAGGGTTAGATTTCGAGCGGAGTCGGAACGAGCAGGAGCGAACGAGCGGGATCTAACGAGTGGGAATCGAAACCGAGCATTTTTTTTGGACGACGAAATTTTTTGTAAGAAAACTTGTGTGACGAAAAAACGGTTTCAGTAAAACAGCCATAACTTTTGATCCGTAAGTCCGTTTTAGGCCCGTGACCTCTCAAATCGAAGAGAAAAACGAGACGGATCACGTTATAACCAGCTTTTAGCTGGTTAATGATTTTTCGAAGCCCAAAACCATCATTTTCTATGATTTATTGACATTTTTTTGTTTTTTTTGGAATTTTAGGCCGCTGATTCCGAATCAAATCATTCACGGTTTTCTATTGATTTTGTAAAATCCCGTTAATCATTTATCGGTTTAAAATCATAGAATTGTAAATCCCTGTGAATGTTATTGTTTCAACAACACAACAAACCACGATACATAACACTAAAACGATCCGAATAAGATTCACTAAAACGACAAACGGCTAAAGATTCGGATTACGATGACAAGTGATCACGAAGTTGATTTGGTATACCTTATTTGAGCTTGAAGTTGGGTCTCACGAAGGCGTCTACTTATTTCATCATCGAGACTTCCTTCTATTTTTCTACCCCTTTTCTTTAAACCCAATCTATCGATTGATGACTTGCTTGAACGTTTACAACTGTTATGATGAGACTGTGAATTAGCTAGTTCCAGCATGTCAGGCGGTGGTTGGTTGCAGACCTGGTTAATTTCACTTAGGAGTACATTGTAGTACTCAGTGTCACACGCAGAAGACGATGTGGATAATTTCAAGAGGTGTTGTACTTCTTATACTTTTCTGGTTGGGTATAGAGTATTATTAGATTTAATCTTGCACGGTTCTTCAATCAACAACAGTGAAGTTAAAGTAACAAAATTTGGGGATTTTACTTTCATTTCAAGTTTGGCATTCGGGTTTACTTCACCAAGTGATCACAACAATAGCCGACAGAATTCGAGGTTGGTAAAGTTAGCCAGAGAGTTTAAAGGTTGAGATGTAATCAGCACTTCTCACAGGTATTTTTGTGTTATTCCAAGACAACGATACTTCACAGTCTAAGCAAAATCTTCAAAGTTCTTCGATGACATTCATTCACAAGACCTTGATTATACCAAGTGTTCTTGATTCTTGCTTCAACTCCTCTACGGTTTGTGAAGTCAAAGATGGTAATGATTCTTTTGTAAATCAAGATTTGTGCTTATGACAAGAACTTCTCGAGTATATGGACGTACACGACAATGATGCTTCCGAGAGTTCGCAACCATCATGGGGGAAAATGTGTACATCCGGGACTTAGTTGACTTTGATGTTACCATGTCAACTTCCAAGGGAAAGTAGTGTATACTACTTAACTTAGCATGGTTTATGAAGTATTCTGCATACGTGAGAAGAATTGTTGCTGATTTCTCGCATGTACCCCCGAACAAATATTCACCAAGCCCTAATGACAAGAAGCAGTGGTCGTTGGTGTGGTTTGACTTCTACAAATTTCCGCTGTGCACGTCGATGACAAGTAGAAGATGGTTGGAGCTACATCAAAGTTTCAGAACCTGCTTAAGATAGGGATGTTGGTTTGGGGGGAAGCTGATTCAGAAACTTCGCCAAAAAGGAGTCTATGAAGAAAGCTTTTCAAGACATGCTGCATGAATTGGGGGGAAGTTAATCCAGTTCATGCATACTACAATGGTTCCTGTACAAGTAAAGACAATGAAGATCCAAGCTGGAGTACAAGTTTCAAGACCAGGAGAACTTCGAAGACATCTTCAGCTTTGGAAGCGCTTTGGAAGACGTTATTTATGTTGTATTTGTACAAGATAGGAACATTGTAAGTAATTCCATATGTCCACATATTGGGGGAAGATTGTTAGCCTTAAAATATGGTGACATATCGGAATTACATTAGTTTTCATTAGGCAAGAACTACAGGGACTATAACTGTTAAGATAGTATAGTGTCCCTTGTCTTGACCTATATATACCCCCTCCATACTTCCATGGAGGGGTGAGGATTCATAATTTTGTAATAAGGTGTGTGTGTTTCTCTCTCTAAAACACACACATCTTCCCTTTTTCTCTCACTAATAATATGGCTTTCTATTTGTTCAATCCTCCCCGACCTCCGGATCATTCTTGTGTAGCTAGTGATTTCTTATGTTAACAAAAAACATCAAAACATTGGTTTTTGAAGAACTCCCTCTTAAAAATTGACTCATTTATAAAAGTGATACCACGATTATAAAATGATCCTCTTCAAAATATTTGTGACGAATGGAGTGTTGAACACACAATTTTGAAATATTTTAAATTGTCCTTGGGAAATTCTTGAAAAAATTGTGCTCAACTTTTAAAAAATCACATGTTAGAAGACTTCTCTTCTAACGCTAAGGATAAGCGCACTTATGCGTACACTTTCCTTTCTTGAGCTTAAAACTTTGAATATATTATATAAACTATACAAGACTGAGAAAATTATTTTTCTCATTGTTAGGATAAGTTATCTTTGAAGATAAACTTTCCTTTCTTTAAAGTCCAGGTTATGTACTGAATTTCACATAAGCCATCAAGAAAAATTAGAAATGATATATTTTGAAACTTTTAAACTCTTGCTCGAACTTTATTTACACGTCCGTGTCAATGTTAATCGACATTTTTATGTACGTAAATGTTAACGATTCCAAGAGACATGTCGAGAAGATTCTTTTTGGTCTTTTTGAATTTTCTGATTTTGTATTTCCTCTTGAAATTTTATATTTTTGTATTTGGTTTTATAGGTTTTAAATTTTTGTATTTTTCTTTTTTCAAAAATATTTATAAGTCGATGTTTGATGAAATCTATCAAGCAGTCTCATTTTCCAGACCTCCGGTTCTGCTGGAGTCTAACATCTCATACCAAGTGGTCCAACAAGGTACTCAAACCTTTCTTGCGAAAGTGATTTCGTAAACATATGGCTAACTGGTATTCAGTTCTGACAAAGTATAATTCGACTATACCACGTTTAACCTATTCCTTGATACAATGGTATTTGACATTTATGTGCTTGGTGTGGGAGTGCTGCACAAGGTTGCACGAGATGGCTCTGGCTGACTGGGAGTCATAGTACAATGGTATTCTGTTTTAGTCATAGCCATAATTCTTAAGTTGTGTTCTCATCCAAAGAACTTGAGCACAACTCACAGATAACGCCACGTACTCGGCTTCTACAGTTGACATTGCAGTGTAGTTCTGCTTCTTGGACATCCAACTGACGAGCTTATCACCTAAGAATTGTATTCCCCTAGAAGTGCTTTTGCGTGTAGCAAGACAACCTGCGTTGTCAGAGTCTGAAAAAATAGTTAGTTATGTGGAAACTAGAAGGAGGTTGAATAGTATACTGGTAAGATGGCTCTAATTAGGATTCGGTTGAGAATGTATGTTGAAGTATCTACGGCGTTACACCAAAACTTTTATGGTAACGATTGTTCATTCAACATAGTTCTACTCATTTCTTAAAGTGTCCTATTTTTCATTTCTACCACGCCATTTGATTGTGGAGTGCGTGGAGCTGATAAGTTATGTGTAATACCGTTGGCATTACAAAACTCTCCAAAATTCACTTAATTATCATATTCTCTACCGTGGTCCGTCGTAATTAACACTATTGAACATCATAATTGATTTTGTATTTTCCTACTAAAGATTTCAAATTGATCGAAAGCCTTAGTTTTATTCTTAAGAAATCTTATCCAAGTATATCTAGAGTAGTCATCTACTATGACTAAGGTGTAGAAGTTTCCCCCGTAACTCCGTACGGCGGATGGACTAAAGAGATCCATATGAGGGAGTTCTAAGCATCTAGTCGTTGAGACTCTATTCTTAGTTTTGTGACTAGGGTGAGCTTGTTTTCCAATTTTACAAGCATCACAGAAGTGTTGATCAAACTTAAGCTTAGGTAAGTTTCTAACTAATTCCTTAGATGCTAACGATTGAATGAGACACATATTAGCGTGACCTAATCTCCTATGCCACAACGTGGAATTTTTATCAATCGTTGCAAGAATTTTTTTGTCTTTTGGCTTATTTACTAATTTCATCATCGTATGAGCATTGCTTCCTAATATCTACGATAAACCCTTACCGGTTTAGTTGATTTCACTATCATGTTTAGAGAAAGTTACTCTACACTTATTATCACATATTTGTCCTACACTTAGCAAGTTAAATCTTAAGTTATCTACATGTTCTACATTATCTATTTTGAGAGTCATTCAAAATCGTACCTTTGCCAATGATGTTACCATGAAGATTGCTACCAAAAATAACATTAACTCGTGTATGCTTGTAAGTGGAGAGAACTTTCGGTTATCAGTCATGTGTTTGGAGCATCCTTTTCCTTTATCCACTCATCGGGTTCCAAGTCAACTCCAAGGCATATCTATTTATATAAGACAATAACTCATTGGTCCCTAATATCTCATAGGTCCAAAGTTGTTAGTACTAAACATCCTTTGCATTTGATGCAATTGATTGGGATGTGAAAATGGAGGACACATTTCCCATGGCATGTAACTTTGACGTTGGAAGTTGTTCCAAGTTACTGGAAAACCATAAGGTTGGTTTTGTCGACCAACATTTTTTTTGGTTGCGGTGTCTTAGAACGAGGATAATTATATTGCTTTCTAGGTGGTGGAGTTTTTGATCTAAAGTTTGGTTTTGAAAATCCAACTCTGGGTTTTAACGATGGCTTGTAAAATTTTTTAACTTCATTATCACTAGCAATTGGAACTTTGATGTTGTTTACCATTATATGTTTTGGTCTAGGTCCTAAAATGGATTTTTGAAAAGAAACAGATTTTTCAGAACCTGGTGAACAGACCGGCGGTCCCATAATTGCTTTGGGGGCCACCTCTGCTATATAGGGGCCGCCCTTATTTAAGGGACCTCCACTAGGAGACGTTTCTTTCTGAGATTTCACAAATTTTATTTCCTTAGTTCCACTAGTTGATGCTTCAAATGAATTGAATCCCAAACCTAATTTATCTCCGGAGGGTTTTTGATTACTTAACATTTCATTTAAGCAATGCGTACTCTTTTCAAATTTTGTTAGTTTAATAGCTTCCTCTTTGAGTTTTTCATTTTCAATTCTAAGCAATTGACATTTTGTGCATTCGAGATCAACTCCCTTGTTTTTCTTGAGTGTGGATAATTTTTCTTTTAGTTCACTACGCTCATTTTCTAAGATATTTCTAACGGCTTTTAATCTTTTGTTCTTTGTGATTATATTTAGACTCATTTTGCATAGTTTATCATATTCATTGTCTAGAGCTAAATTGTCTATTGATGAGTTTTTGTCACTAAAGTAAGAGGAATTGGAACATACCTCATTTAATGCTTGAGCTGAGACATGTTTCGTCTTTAGTCTTTTCATCATCTTCTTCACTGCTATCACTCCGAGAACCTCCTACAAATTTTCTTTGGTTCTTGTCTTTTGGTGGTTTTGGACATTCTCTAATAAGATAATTTGGGTCTCCGCATCTAAAACACTTCCTTTCACTTTTGTCGTTCTTGCCATCTCGGTTTATTTGAAAGGTCTTTTTGTCGTTGCTAGGTTTCCTTACAAATCTTCCTCTTCTTTTGAAGAACTTCTTGAAGTCTCTCACCGCCATGGCGTACTCTTTGTCTTCACTTTTAGAAGTCAAACACTCCTCATCACTAGATTCCTTCTTAGCCTTAAAGCAATAGATCTCCTTTCTCCTTTAGCTTTGACTATTTCAGAATCTTTCTTGATGATCATTTCATGAACTTTGAGGTTCCTGATAAGTTCATCAAAAGATAGTGATGTTAAGTCTTTCGACTCTTCAATCGCCGTGACCTTTGCTCTCCATTTAGGATGTAGAGCCCTAAGAAACTCCCTAACATAATTCTTGCTAGAATAACCTTCATCAAAAGCTTTTAGAAGAGTAATAATAGCATTAAATCTAGCAAAAGCATTATCTATATATTCATCTTCAGAAATGACGAATTGTTCATATTGTTGTACCAAAAGGTTGATCTTTTTATCTTTGACTTGGCTATTACTTTGATGGACGATTAACAAATTTTTCCAAATTTCTTTTGCCGTATTACACATGAAAATTCTTTCATATTCTTTTCTAGGCAAAGAGTTGTAAATAACCATTTTAGCTTCATTATATTTCACAAGCTTCTTTTTAGGATCATTACTTTGTTTTTCAAAAGGGACAACCTCATCTAATCTAGTTTCCGAATTTTGTACAATAGGTTGAAAATCACCATTAGTAATAACATGCTAAAGATCAAAATCTTTTGATTTAACATATGTTTCGAATCTATTTTCCAATAAATAAAACTATCACTTTCAAAGAGTGGTTGTCTTTGCATGGATTGCCCTTCTAGAGTATATTTTAAAAATCTTGAGTGACCTCGGCTTCTGATACCAATTGTGGAAACTAGAAGGGGGGTTGAATAGTTTACAGATTAATTGGCGTTTTAAATTTTACTTTTAAATTTGTTAAATCCGAGTATATGTTCAACCAACCAATAATATGAACCAACAATGTATATATCTACTAGAAATAACTAAACAAACAATGAGTAAGAATCACAACAATATATAGAACGATCAAACCAAGACACCAAGATTTAAAGTGGTTCGGCTACGAAGCTCCTCTTCGCCCTACTCCATTCCCCGAGTATCCTACTCAAGATTTCACTATGTCAACAAGCTACCTTTAGGCGGAGAAAATTGTTTACACGTCGCTTACGTTGTTTTCCGACACTAAGCTAAATGTCGAGTCATAATCTTTGCTAGAACCAATCTACCACTTCACCAATGTATTTTAAGGACTAAAATACTAGCCAACACAATATCTACACTCTTGGATTTACACACAATCCGATTTTACACACAAACACAAGATCAAGAAAATAGAGTTTTGGATCTTAGAAGAAGAGAGGAGAAATCACTAATCTATAACAATTTGTTTCTTGGCGAATGCGAGTGTTCTTCTCTTGCACTTGATAGAGGAAGAAATAACGTAGAAGATGAGATTTGATCACTTGAAACAAGATTAAACTATGTTAGTGATCAAGTGATTTAGAGAGAGAAAGTTATTTGAAAATTTTGTGCTAAGAGATGTGTTTTATGCTGAGAATAGTGCAGTATTTATAGCCAGGAAAATCCAACGTCTTTTGTGGGCAGTCTCGCGGTCCCAGATATATCTGGGGACCGCCCTGCCTATTAGGGGGCTGCCCCTAGGCAGACACTTTCTTTTTTGTCTTTTAGTGGGGAAGGTTAAATCTGGTGTGGAAGCTTCCATTTTGGGGGGAAACCAGATTTGAATTTTTATAATTAAATAAAACATTTCTTTTATAAATAAAAATATTCTGTATATTTTTATTTTAGTAAAAATATTTTTGTAGAAATGTAATGATTAAGAAAAAATATTTTCTTGATCACTAATCATGTTTAATGATTTGTTTATTCATACCTTAACTGATTAACGTTGAAATGGAAATTTACGATTAATAACACGTAAATGTTTATTTTTATCATAGATGTTTTTACATTTTGTCATCTTCAAAACGTAGAGGAGTCAAAACATATAAATAACGTTCTAGACATAGCCACGAAGGTTGATCGTCGAGTAGAGGAGAAAGAATTCAACGATGCCAAGGCTCCCCCTTGATGTATGCTCCCCCTCATTTAGGGCACCAAGGGATCGAGTTTATGGGATTTTGCTACAAAACCGAGTTAGAAATACAAGTGCAAGAAAATTTTCTAACAAGTAGCAATGTCTTGACAAATATATTCAAGGCTAATAATGGAGATAAAGAAGAAGTATCCATAATGTATTCATATCACCCATAATAATAAAGGACCATTCATTCATAATAGATTAAATTCATACTAGAAGAGTATGAATATTACAAGACTAGGAATTAAGCATAGAAGCATAACATAAAGAAACATTCTAAATTATAGCTAGACTAGTTGATTCTTAATGTCTAGGAGATGCTTTAACTAAAGGATGGGTGGTCATTAATGTAGAGGTGATAAAGGAGAGGTTGGCGAGGCATTCTATGGTGGAGCATGACCTTGAGTGAGGAGGGACTCAAGTCTATGGATGTCATCTCTTAATTTATAAAAGAGAGTTTAGGTGTGCATGCAACAATAACAAAAACCAGAATAAAATGTGACTTGGTCATTTATGGTGGGTGAATTATAGTTGTTGACGATGAATGTGGTGACGGAGGAGTTTGTGTAGGCGTATTTGCTACACGTTAAAGTTCGGTTTCAATGATGTTGGATAGGTGATGAAGTTGGTTTAGTTCGTGCACGATTTGCTCCCTAGTTTGATTTTGTGATTGAGTGGTTTGAGATGAGGGGTTAGCAATGTTAGGAGATTATGGTGTCGAAATGTTGGGTGAGAGAGGAGGTGAATAAGGTAGAAGAGTGTTGTGTCTCCAAGTGTCTATTATAGACTTTTGATGTCTTTCTCCATAGTTTCAAGAAGAGGACATAACAAGTGAAGAGAGGATGAATAGAGAAAGATGAGATGAATGTGAATAAGGAGGATGATGAGTTTATATAGGAAAGATTTGGAAAGGAATGGTGTTAGGAGATAGAGATTCCAAAAAGTGCTTGGCTAAACAGAGAAAGTCCAACAAGGTCTAATGTAGAGATGGTTAAAGATACAGAAAAAGAGAGAACAGTAAAAAGTTTCGTGACCCTGCTGTCGGCGATCCCATAAATAATCGGCGGTACCAGATATAATGGGGGCCACCACATGTATTTGGGGGCCGTTTTCTGGGGGTTACAAAATTTTCCCAGAATTCTCTGTTTTTCTATTTTGTGCAAAAAAGAGAAGGCTAGAGAGGGTTGTGTTTTAACAACTCCAATTTCCTAAGAATCGACTAATTTAGCTTATTATATGATTAAGCTAGTCTAATTCAAGTATAGGCACAAAGATAAATATCAAAGCATGCAAGACGATTTCATATATATATATATATATATCAATCTGGATAGGCATAATATAGAAGAAGGTTTTGAAAAACTCATCTTGGTCCAAAATTCTAAAAAAACAACACTTGTATAATAAAAAATAATCAACGGTTGTTGTTTATTTCTCTCACATCACATTTAATTTTTACAATACACGCCGTTAAACAAAGCAAGAACAGCCCTATCAACAAAAAAAATCCCTCATGCGAGCAACAACAACTACCACAATCAAACAAGAATCAAAGATACAAATCGAATCATTCATAAATTCTCAAATCAATCAAATCCTAAAATCAATGAATCAAAAAACCAAACACAATAAGAAAAAATTGATCATAAATATATATGGGTCTAAATCAAACTCAGAATCCATGGATTATGAAGCTAGAGTCGTATATATTTGTTAAATCTAAAGATGGGTTAAAAATTCCAGGCTGTTTGAGATGCATACTACTGATCAGGTCATTTTTATTTTATTTTTTAAATTTTGGGTATTAAATTTTTTATCATAATTTGTTTGAATTATTAGTGTTATCAATTTTATAATAAAACTCGATTATTTTTATTTTTTATGTTTCATTTGGGATGAAGCTTTGAATTGGATTTATAATGAATTAATGAGGGTGTTTTACGCACACCACATGTTTGATGAAATGTGTTTGAAGCTAAATTTGTTGTTAATCGACCTTTTTAATTGTTTTAGGGTGTCGAGATCACTTATTGAACCTGATATGAAGCGGATTTATGAAGCAAAACAAAACTTATACCAGGTAATCATTTTTATGATAATTAACGGATTTGTTTATGAACCTAAAATTATACGTAATGTAAAACCATCCCTAAGATGAAGATGGTATCACAAAATCAGCCCACTTATAGACTCAATGATGTTTTGTCATCATCATGTTCATCACTACAAGGAAGGTTGTGACACGAAAAATCACTGTCCGTAAACTGTTACGGACAATCTCTTTAAGTCAGAAAAAAGCATCGTATTTTTGAACGCACTCGATAGTAATAAAAATGTTTTTACTTTGTTTTTGTAACCCGTGACAGAGTCATGACTTATGGCCTTTTAGTGACATTTGCAGTGTGTAATAAGCAATAGAAGCCTATATATCTGAATATACTTGATAAGTTGATATGCATACATGGGACCAATGCCTATAAACATATACATGATGCATGTAAATCTTCTCAACTTATTAGCCTTTCATTCAATAAAATGCTTCATATTTTAGGATTACCAATATTAAACTGCTTATCTGCTTGAATATGCTTATTTGTTTGCATTTTTAAATATGCTTATTTATATATGGCTTATGTACCAGTAGTTGAGTAGGAAAGCATTTTTTA
>BQNB010185755.1:0-12188 GCA_026074375.1 Tanacetum coccineum
CACAAAACCTTCATTAAGCAATGCCGTCTTAAGATTCGTTAATGAGGCAAATTCTTTAACTCTACCCATCAGAGAAGTTAACAAATATATCGAATTCACACATTCCTCATCAAGAACTATAGCAGGAGTATCCATATGACCCGCCATATTACTAGCCTTAACCACTTTAACATACGACTTACCACTCCCCATATTCCCACCATTTAATCGAGAAGAATTATCAGCTCCCCTTCTAACCTCACCATTACTCATCACAGGAGAATTCTTTTTATTCAAAGGCGCCCTTTGAAATCTCGCAATGTTTGCGTGCAATTTGAGTCGTCCAACCCAAATCGTACATAAGTTATTTACCAAGCGATCCACATTGAAAACATTTATAAATCGTACAAATCCAAAATGTTTACCCTCTTTCGTACGCTTCAATGGAATGTACGAGTCAACAACATGGCCAAATTTTTTACAGGAAGAAAATAAGTCCTTAGCCGAGAATGAATCAGGGAAATTCAAAACAAAAATTGAAGTAGAGATACGATTAACATCATCTTCTTTAGATCTGAAACTTCTCATGATCACACCAAAAAAACAGCACAGAACCAAGCACCAAAGAAACAGGAAACAAAACCAAAAGAAACCTTTGGATTGAAGGGAGATCTAATTATAGGAAAACAAAAAACAAATCAAAACAAAAATCCTAAAACCTTGTTGAATCAGATAAAGAAAGATAAAAGATGCGAATCAATATAAATGACACCCCCCACGGGAATTATATGATCATATCAGGAAAAGGGATCAATCAAATATCGAAAACCTCATCCCAATCACAATATAAAAGCGAACGGGAAAGAACATCTACAAGACTCACACACGCAATAATCCAACATTATTTAATGAATGAAGGTTAACAAGATTCGATCAAATGAAATGGTAGAAAATGATGATTCCGGCATGGTGGCGGCGGAATAACTTTGACTAATGTACGTTTTGTGAGATATTTTTTACTCTTCTTTTAATATTGATATTATGTTAAAGAGAATTATTTTTTTGTTAAATAAATAATTTTCAAAATACTAATGATGATAATGCTTAAACATTTAAAAGTTTTTTAAACAATAGTAATATATAACTAGTTTGTGAAGTTAAATTGTGGCTCGTGTTATTTGCACGTGAGCTTAAATTTTTCACTAAAAAGTATTTTAAATGTTAATTTACAATGTTAAGTATACTATGAAATACTATTATTTTTCGCAATCTTATGATTGTAAAGTTAATGATAGTAACAATATTGCAAAATGATGAACGCTATACCTTGTTAGCACATCCCCACCATTTATAGTCAACTGCAACGGTACATTCCAAAAGAACTGGTATTAGGACTTTTGTAATACACAAAACCAAATTTGTTTAAGAAGTGTCTGAGCAAATACATGGAAGATGGTTCATTCAAAATGCAATTCATTTAGGCTTTTTGCATTGTTTCATTCAGGGACGGAAACAGGGGGTCTCGTGGGTGTCTGGGACACTCATGAATTTTTTTGATGTAGTGTTGATTTTTAAAAAAATCATCGATTTTTCTTAAATACATTTTAAATGCACGCGGTTCATGAAAATGTGTTTCTAATGTTACTGTTCAAAAAAGTTTGTGCATCCGGTCATATTTAGTCCTCGTTCCATCCCTAGTTTCATTTAGATTTGTATTCAAGCATATTATATCTAGTTTGATAACAAACTAGAAAAATATTGCCCGTACTTCGCGACGGGTTGTATTTTAATTGCTCCGATTTTTTCCCCATACTATCAGTCTTTGTAAAACCATACAAATCCATAAAAATGTAGTAAATTGTAACAAAGAATCTTACCGCATATGATTTTCCTTTTGTAAAACCATACATATCTATAAAAATGTATTGTAAAAACTTAAAAAGACATTTATACCCTTTTTGTACTATTTATTTCTATTCATTCATGTAGGGGTGTTGATTGGTTCGGTTATCCGGTTGTTCCGTTCGGTTAGTTCGGTTAATTTTTTTTGTCAATCCGAGAACCGAATCGAATTTGAATTCGGTTCGGTTACACCATTTATTTAAAAAAAATTACACAGATATTTAGCAAAAAAAATTATTTCGAGCATAATAAGTGTTTTTTTATATTAGGATAAAATTTTAATGGTATTTTTTTAATATATAAATATATAAAATATATGTATATTTATATGAATTTGGTTTTCGGTTCAGATTACAAAACCCATATACAACCCGAAAACCGAATTCGTAGTTCGATTCGGTTCAGTTTTGGCAAATTCAGTTCGGTTATTAGTTCGGTTCGATTTTTCATTTTTTCGGTTTTTCTACTCACCCCTACATTCATGTAGAAAAGTTTAAAATAGAACGAGTTTAATGTAGAACGAGGTTGTTTGTGAATCGCAAAATTTTCCACCTCATCAAGAATAATATTTTGTAGGATTTATCTAGACTGAGGCATATGTAATACGAGACATTCAGACTCGTGTGTTGCACACGAGTTGTATCTAATTGTTGATTGCGTATGAGATCTGTGAATTGGGGAGGTGTAAGTATACTGATGCATGTAATTGAAACGTGGACCTCATACCTATGGTTTTTTGAAGTGGATCAAGTTGTTTACGGATTCTTAAAATGTTTCTTACACCAAAGAGCTTAAAAGCAATAAAATGACTTTTTATAAATATATTGCACACATGGTTTGTAAAAGTTCTCACCAATAAAGGTTTTTTAAGAGTTTAAACGCAAACAATTTGATTAATGCGTTAATCGAAAGAAACTCAAACGATTTATCATAATGCACTATGACACATTCATTTACAACTAATGCAAACGAATAGAGTCTTTAGCAGTTTATGATGGTAGTTTAAGTTCTATACATGGTTAATGTAGGGCATTAATAGTCACATTCAAAACATAAAACTCATCTATCATTAAAACTCTAATCATTAAGACTCAACATCCATATCATATTAAACTATTTGCATGCCATATAATTATGTTATACATCATTCGATATGAGCCTCGAACATACAAAATCTATAACTCTGGCTAAAAGTGTTTGGTTCATCTTTACACCATGTCAAATAGGTTCAAGTCAGGTCGAATCTCATTTCATTTATATACTCCGTAAGGTGTCCAACAAAACATTTATCGTTTAGTACTAAATGACCATCACATATATTGTCATTAATTACCTCTTTCGGATACAGATTCGCAACTTATGGTTTTGTAAAGATTGCTATTTGCTAAGATGATAAAAGAAGAGAATACGATGATTCTATAGGATAACACGATTTTCATCCAAAGTAAGGTAATTGATAAATTTAAATAAAAAAGAACTCGACTTATCAACTCATGTCGTAACAGTTTTCATAGAAAGATGTATAATTATAAACTAATATGTGGAAACTAGAAGGGGGGGGGGGGGGAGGGGTTGAATAATTTACAGGTTAATTAGCGTTTTAAAATTTTACTTCTAAAATTGTATGATTCGAGTATATGCTTAATCAATCAACAATATGAACCAATCAAAATAACTATCTACTTGTAATAACTACACAAATAATAAATGAGAAACACAAACGATATAAAGAGATAAAGGAAAGAATGATCAAACCAAGACACCAAGATTTATAGTGGTTCGGCTACGAAGCTCTTCTTCGGCCTACTCCACTCCTCGAGTATCTGACTCGAGATTTTACTATGTCAACAAGCTCCATTCAGGCGGAGAAAACCGTTTACATGTCGCTTACATTATTTTCTGTCACTAAGCTAAATGTCGAGTCCTAATCTTAGCTAGAACCAATCTACCACTTTACAAATACTACCCAATCATAAGATCTACAATATCGGATTTACACACTATCCGATTCACACAATCACACAAGATACTCAAAATAGAGATTTGGATCTTAGAAGAAGAGAGGCAAAATCACTAATCTATAACACTTCGTTTCTTAGCGAATACGAGTGTTCTTCTCTTGCACTTGATAGAAGAAGAAAGACGGTAGAAGACGAGATTTGATCACTTGAAACAAGATTAAACTATGTTAGTGATCAAGAGATTTAGTGAGAGAAAGAAGGTTTTAAGAGAGATAGAAAGATTACTGAAAAATTCGTGCAAAGAGGTGTGTTTTTCTGCTGAGAATAGTGCAATATTTATAGCCAGGACTTCCCAACGGCATCTGGTGGCGGTCCCGACGGTCCCAGATATATTTGGGGGCCGCCTAGCCACTAAGGGCGTCGTCACTAGACTGACGCTCCTTCTTTTGTCTTTTTGTGGGGAAGGTTGATCCTGGTATGTTATTTTCTGTTTTGGGAGGAAAACTGAATTCAAATTTATGTTTTTAAATAAACATTATTTTTATTAATAAAACTATTTTGTGTATAGAAAAATAGTTTTGTAGAAATACGATGATTAAGAAGAAAAATTATTTTCTTGATCATTAATCATGTTTAATGATTTGTTTATCCATACCTTAAGTAATTTATGTCGAAATGGAAGTTTACGATTAATAACATGTAAACGTTTATTTTTATCGTGAATGTTTTTGCATTTTGTCATCTTCAAAACGTAGAGGAGTCAAAAAATATAAATAACGTTTTTAGGCATTATTTGTATTAACAATCTCCCCCTTTTTGATGATGACAAAATATAAACTCATTTTAGATGAAAATAAATTTTCAAAGTTATTAATGAGTTTTAATCTATTTCTCCCCATTTTTGTTGAATTCAAAAATGTGTATCGTCGAATTATAAAGAGAAAGAAATAGACGACGCCAAGACTCCCCCTTGATGTATCTCCCCCTTGTTTGGGGCATCAAGGAATCGAGCTTATGAGATTTTGCTACAAAACCAAGTTAGAAATATAAGTGCAAGAAAACATTTCTAACTTGTAGCAAGATTACGACAAATATATACAAGTCTGGTGATAGATATAGAGAAGAAATAGCCATTAAAATCATAATGCATATAGATCAACCCATAATAAGAAAGGACCATTCATTCATCATAGATAAAATTCATACATGCATAACAAGACAACTTCATACATAAAGTAAACTTATGCATGATAATATGAATTTCTTACAATACTTATATATATTAAAATTTAAACATTACTACCCCAATGGTCTTAATACTTCCTAAGTCCTAGATGACTCTTGAGTCATAGATAATGACTTTGAGCAAAAGGTTTGGGTAAAGCATTATTTAGAAGCATTGCAGATGTTTTAAGGATGAGGTGGAGAAGGCGAGGCAATGGCGGAGGTAAGAAGATACTCAAGGTAAGCAAACATTAAGTTCATCTCATCCCTAAGAGAGAAAATAAGATTTCGGTTGTGAAAACAACAAAGGCAATTTACCTCATGATAGTTAAATGTGTTGAAGTAAATGGGATGACCCATGAGAGGTGGTGGTTGTGGTGAAGGTGGTGAAGGGGTATCAAGAATGTGATCAAGAGGAGTGATTAGAGACAAGGATTGAGTGATATCTAAAGAAGGATGAGTTTAGAGTGGAATTGGGTTTGAAGGTCTTGGAGAAACATCCATGATATCATTAAGAAATGGATTGGATGGTTGAGGAGAGAGTGTGTCATTAGAGGAAGGAGGTGAAGATTGAGGTTTTGACTCAAATGAGAAAGAGGTAGTGCCAAAGGTAGATGATGTATCTTTGGTTGATAGAGTTTTTGATTGTTAGCCTCAAAATATTAAGTCAAACAAGGAAGCTCGGTCACTCAACGAGGAAGCTTCGGTCTTTATTTAGTATATGTTGTAATAGGCTAGAAACGGGAAACAGGCTCGTTATTTAATCTAATATTGTATACGTTGTGGGCTAAAGCCCAAGTAATCCCGAGCCCGACCCATTAACATTAAACCACACGGCCCAAGTGTTGGTATAAATACCCCTCTCCAAGTGTAGAGAGGGTGTTGGTTCCATTTGTATTTGTTCTCTTGCAAGTAAATCAACCATTCTCTTTCTTTCTCTCTCTTGTTTCTCTCTCTAAACTTCTCCCTACACTTCTTCCTATTTTCTTCTCATCTTCTTCTCTTATTAATTCATGTACAAGTAATGAAGTGAAGTGATTACGGGTTACCGACAATTGGTATCAAGAGCCTCGGGTGGGTTTAGTCATTTATTGTGGTAATTTATGTTGAGCGTATTTCTGGCTTACTTCTTAGCTTCTTAGATTCGGCTTCTTTGGGTTTTTACATATCTAATTAAAAAATAGAATTTTATTTTATTCATTTAAAACCAAAATTTGTTTACTTTTATTTCATAATTGTGGCCCATTTTAGTAATATAGATTGTTAAGTTTTACTTATTTAGCTCATTTTTTAAATCATCAGTAGCAAATTACTTTTGTTTGGCCGTTTAGATAGTGGTTAAATAGTTTGGGCTGAAGTTTATTTTGGGCTGAATTTCATTTAAAAACTTATAGTTCGTGCTTATACGTGGCTACATAGGTCTCGGCATATTATTATTTAATTTGTGTTTCATCATCTCGAACAGTGGTAATCAAATTTTCTTGTTTCTTTTGTGACACCCATGATTTGATCAGGTTAGTCATACCTTTTAGTGTTGACTAAGTGTTTATATGTGCTATATTGGTGATCTATGTGACCTTATCTGTGTGCATGTTTATCATTCTGGGGTGCGTGTACATCTCGTTTTAGAATGAGTTTGAGATGTTAAGGGTTATTTCCATTTTGTTTACGGTGAGTGACAATGGAAATGAGTGACGCGTTTACATGCATTGCTACGTCAATATGTGGATAATTATGCGTTGCATTATTAGGGAAAGTATTTCATATTGGAAATGAATTGAGTTCGTGAAATATGAGAGTTAGTAAGGAACTTCCTAAATATAGAAAGTATTTTGTGAAGTGGAAGTTATAAATAGAAAGTTAGTATTTAGTTTTTCATGCAAAAGGTTTACCAATTGTACCAAGGTTTTTGTAAGAAATTAAAGTAATGTAAATATAAGTATAATAAATAAATAAATAAATAAAAATAATAAAAATATATATACTAAGAGGGCGGTCGGTTTTTAAGGGAAAAAGAAAAAAAATGTATTTTACTTTTTAACAAGTTTTAATTAGATTAGGATTCTATTTATTAGGTTTAGTATAAAACCCTAGCCCAATTGTTTCTCCCCCTTCTCCTTTGTGCCGTACGAAATCCCTCCTCCTAAGAACAAGGAAGATAAAAAATTTGATCCAAGAATTTTACAAGAATTGTGATGTTAGGAGCAAGAAGGTAAGCTAGGTAATGATCTAATCTTGTTATCCTTTTCAAATCATGTAACAACTAATATATGGATCATTAGGGTTTAAAAACATCTATAATTAATGATGTTATAATCATGCTAGTGCGTTTAGGGTTTGATTAGGATCATATTGGTGTAAACGGTTAGGCTTAGAATGCGTTAATTTATGATTAGGGTTTGGCAGATTTTAGGGTTGTCTTCAACTGATGATATCTCCATGATGGTAACGTGTTTTGAGGTGTTTCTAGTGCCTAAATTGTAGTTCAGAGAGTCTACTTTTCAAAAAGTCCGGTCTCGAACGATTTTGAGTTCAGGAAGTTAGTCAAATGGTCGTTGCAAGAAAAGTTTTCAAAACAGTAAATACGGGTCAGATTTTGGTCAGAATTAGAGAGGTAAAACCCCAATTTAAAATGAATTAAGGTTAGCCAAAACACAGAAGTTAAGTTATATATGTCTAAAAACATTCCTCAAAGGTTTAGCTTCTGATTAGTTGTCTAAGTATGGTTAGTAAGGTCAAACATTTTAGTGCGCGTTCAGATCCGAATTTGAGTAATTAAAAAGTTAGAATTTATTTGGGGCATTTAAGTATGGGAATAAATTAGTGGAAAAATAAGGTAGATATTTAACTCATGGAAGTTTATGGGTGATTTTATTAGGAATTTATGAGGGTTAGTAGGTATGGTTTAGAAAATTGGAAAGTGTCACTAAAATTATGAGTAAATGAAAGGGTTAAAGTTGGGCATGGTGTTGGGGTGACCCATAGAGGTATGTAAACCCCTTAGACATCCATCATATGATTGTTACATGGACTTAAAGATTTGGCTTAGTCGCATGTAACACGTTTATATTCTATTGTGTAGCTTTGTGTAAGATATTTGGAAGTTGCTTGAACATCAGGTGAGTTTCATAGTCTCTCTTTTTACATTGCTTTTAAATTGGGATGGAAATGATTAAAATGGTTTTAAATTGTTGTGATTATGTGTTTTAATTTGAGTATGGAAATTGTGTGACTGTTGCACGACTTGTTGTTACATGTTGATTGTGATTTACTTGCATGTTCTATATTTGGCATGTCAAGTGTTGTTGAATGGATCAGATGAGTACGCCTACTCAGTATTGGAATGGATTGGATGGGTACACCTACCCAGTATTGGTTGTTGATATGATTATTTGGATTGCATGTTAGCATAAGTTCATGATAGTTCATAATTGTCCTACATTGTCTTTATTAATCACAATAATTGATTGAAGGTTTGAATTGTGTGTCTTAAACCTATGACTCTCATCAACCTTTATGTTAACGTTTTTAGCATCATTTTTAGGTGAGCATCATGAAGATCATAGGAATGAGAGAAGTGGCTAGAGAGACCATAGGTTGCATGCGGAGTTTAATCTCTTAGTTTATTTCTCGTTTGACTGAATATTGAATGTTTGTTGGTTTGAACTGCTTAGACTTGTTTTGGTTGTATTGCATGTCTTAGTATTGATGTGAACCCCTTTTACTTTGATACAAGATGCCAGATATCTTTTATGTTTGTTTGGGTATTTTCATGACACTTTATGTCCCTTATGTTCCGTTTAGTTCATGTAGTTTTCTCTATTGTGACACCATTGTGTTGTGATGATATCCATTCTTGTTACCCTCGTGTTTCCGCCTTGGCGGGGTGTGACAGATTGGTATCAGAGCCTTTGGTTATAGAGAAGTAGGTGGTTTGACCTAGACTATAACCTAGGAGTCCTTCATATAGCTGCATAATAGGATCTATATGTTTAGCTATCTAGGCGTTTTGTTTTCTTGCTTTTCTCTGTGTTTTATTTCGACCTACGAGCTACTCGATATCAAAAGATTCAGAAAAGGAGCCAATTGAGGAGGAGCCTCTCGAGGGACCGAAGGAGGAAGGGTAGTTGAAGAGTCGGAGAAGGAGGTCGACTCAGATCTCCTGTCGGATGCTCGTAGTAGGCCTGGACCCGCGGAGTCGGGTGACTTTTGCGAAAGCAAAGTCGAACCCAAGCGAGGCCCAGCATAAGCTTATTCCGTCATTTACCTCGACATATTGCTATTATCGATGATTTCTTTCGGATATTTTGTATTTTCGGGCACTATGAGGCTTTTGTTTTCTTTCGTTTTCGATTTTAGTTTTATATAAATAAGTATTTCTTTGATGGAGCATCGTAGTTGTGTAATATTGGAGTCGTGTAAGATGTGCAATGTGGTATATGTGCATATATGTGTGTTATCATTGAGATGTGTAGTCTTGGAAATAAGTACACGTGTGAAAGGATGTGGTTATAATTATGGGTGGCCAACATAATTATAAAGGCATCACACACGTGGACTTGTGACCATGATTGCATTGATTGGTGTTTATTTGTTAGGTGATAGAGTAATATGTTGTGATATGTGTGATCATGATAAGGATGGTTATATAGTTATTGGAATCCTTCTTTTACCTGATGAGCGATTATGTTAGGCTCAGTTGCGTAGATAGTAAGTTTCCCTTCTATCTAACGTTTGCGGATACCCCGGATACTTGTTATTACTGCTATTATTATTATTGGGTTGTTCGATTGCTTGATTACTTGTTCGGAGATCTTACTCCCATTTTAGGATTCCTGGTTCGTGCCCTGTCGGTACGGATGAGTCATTACGTTCTTTTTTTTGGTTTGTAATGTCTTTGCATGAATTCCGCTTGTACGTTTTTGTTTGACTGTTATTCTGATTATATGGTTCTTTGTACTTTCTTTCGCCTTCAAGCAATAGATTGTGTTAGAGTTCTTATGGTATTTTGCAATCCCTTCTAGGTATTACGATTTTCTTTGTTGAGTTACATATTTTATATTGAGGACGAACTATAAAAATCCTATTGAATTATATCTTGATGAGGTTTGGGAAAAACTATTTTTGAAATAATTTTTACGAATACAACACTTTTACGGAAATGTCTCTTTATTTTTTTAAGAAACTATGTTTACAACAAATTTTATGAAACAGTATGATAATTGATTGACTGTCAAAACTATTTTTTTTAGATAATCTTTATGAATAAGGTATGATAATATTTTTATATGCTTGTTTTGATAAATTTTATTTTTATAAAAAGTATGTTTAAAGTAATTTATATAGATAAGATGCGATACACTGTTAAATAACTGTCTCTAGATTTTTATGACAACCATGTTTGAAATGAATTTTATAAAGATTATATTTAAGACGATTTTTATATTTAAAATGATTTTTTTAAACAGTATTTAATTAGTTCTTTCGAGTAAAGTTGATTATTGTTATAAGAATTATATCTTTCGTATTTATCATTATTCGATATGTGTTCCTTTTGTCTTGGAACACTTTGTTGACTCTTTTGTTTGCGTTTCCTATCGGTATAGATATTCTATCCTCTCTTTTAAGGATTCTTATGTCATTTGATCCACTTCTATTTGCATATGTGAAATTCCTTATATGTTTTCTAGCCTTTGATTCGATATTCGTTTGTTACCCTATTCGATTGTTTGTAACCCTTAGAATTCGTCGATATATGTTCTATTCGACCAAGTCACTCTCCGTGGGGAGCACATGTGTTGCTCATGAAGAAGAAGGACGATTCACTTCATATGTGCATAGACTACCGAGAGTTGAGCAATCTAACCATCAAGAATCATTATCCACTCCCTAGGATCGACGACTTGTTCGATCAATTACAAGGTGCGCAATATTTTTCTAGGATAGATCTTTGGTCGGGTTATCATCAGCTTAGAGTGCATGAGGATGATATCCCAAAGACCGCGTTCAGAACACGATACATACATTTTGAGTTTACGGTTATGCCTTTTAGGTTAATCAATGCACCAGTGGTCTTCATGGACATAAGGAACAGGGTTTGCAAACCGTACTTAGATAAGTTTGTCATCGTGCTCATTAATGACATTTTGATCCACTCAAAGTCTAAGGAGGATCATGAGGTTCATTTGAAGTTGGTGTTGGAGCTGCTAAAGAAGGAGAGGTTGTATGCTAAGTTTTCCAAGTGCGAGTTCTGGTTGCAAGAGGTACATTTCCTCGGTCACGTGGTCAATCATAACGGTATTCACGTGGACCCAAGTAAAATTAAGGTAGTAAAGAATTGTAAAGCTCTTACAACACCGTCTAAAATTTGATCATTTTGGGGGTTAGCAGGTTACTACCGATGTTTTATCGCAAACTTCTCTAAGATTGCTAAACCTCTTACTTCGTTGACTCAAAAAACAAAAAGTATGAGTGAGGCGTTTAAGCAAGAGAACGTACTTGCAGAAAGGCTACATGGTTTAGATCAACAGATGGAAAGGAAAGAAGACGAGACTTTATACTTTATGGACCGTATATCTGTTAGTAGGAGGTGTGAGAACGATAATTATGGACAAAGCTCATAAGACTAGGTACTCTGTGCATCTTAGAGCGGATAAGATGTACCATGATCTTCGAGATATGTACTGGTGGCCGAGAATGAAGAGGGATATTTCTATTTATGTTAGCAAATGTTTAACTTGTTCAAAGGTGAAGGCTGAGCATCAAAGGCCTTCAGGTTTATTGCAACAACCCGAGATACCCGAATGGAAGTGGGATAAGATCACTATGGATTTTATCACAAAACCACCTAGGTCAAAGAGTGGGCATGATTCAATATGGGTAATAGTCGACAGACTTACCAAGTCATCTCATTTTTTGGCAACGCGTAAAGATTATAGTACGGAGAAATTAGCAAGGTTATACATCGATGAGGTCGTTGCACGGCATGGAGTGCCCATGTTGATTAATTTGGATTGAGATGGACGGTTTACTTCATATTTCTGGCAAACATTGCAAAAAGCTTTAGGGACGCGATTGGATATGAGTACAGCTTATCATCCTCAAACGGATGGACAAAGTGAG
>BQNB010185756.1:0-12188 GCA_026074375.1 Tanacetum coccineum
CTCAAATAAGCAAACAGTAAAATAAGCTAAAAAGTGAAAAATAGAACTTACTTTTCCCTTTGCTCTAAACAAGGGTGAGTTTGCTCTTAGAGAGCTTATTTACTAAGCTCCAACTTATCTATGATAAGCTGGAATTGTCTTAAAAGCCCTTCCAGGTCTGGCTTTTCATCCAATAAGCTGTGGTGATTTTGGGGTGATTTTTGGTGAAATTTTCTTAAAAGCTTATATAAAGGTTTCTTTTGTTTTAGTTAAACAGCTTAAACAAGAGCTTATATGAGCTTTTTAGAACATTTCCAAACATATAATTTACTTAAACAAAAAAATAAAATTTTACAATAAAAACTTAAATTTCATTAAACTTAAAAACTTTTACAATTCTTGAAAAAAAGTTACAATAAGCTGATTGAAAAGATGTAAAATACAATAAAAAGCTAAACTAAATTACTACGTAAAAGCTTTTTTTCATGTGTGAAAATTCACACTACTTATAGCTGTCTTGAGAAGCTTAAGCCCTTTGAGGTATGTTTCTTGTGTGAGTGCTCTCCAAGCCTTAATCTGAGCCCTTCATTATGCTTGTTCACCAAGTAGTATGATCACAACCCTTGAATTGGTCTTCAATTCATCAACGAATAAGAAGTTAGGGGATTGCCAAGGTGGATTTGTTGGTTTGTGAAGTGGGGTTGAAGTAGGAATGTGATAGATTTGTTTGTTGGAGTAGGGGTCGAGGTGAGAGTGACAGATAAACAGTAGCAATGGCGGGAGAAGGGGTGTGTTTATTTTGGGGATAACGGTGTTAAGGGTGATGTACTAATGGTGTAAACCATTAAGGACTAATGGTGTTAGTCCTTAAGGACTAATGGTGTAATGAGATAAGGACTAGCAGTGTTAGTCCTTAAGGACTAACGGTGAAATAGTTTAAAAGGGATTATGGTTAAGGGTTATGTTGGGCTTATATTTGGGCCGAGTTATATGGTTTTAGATTTGGGCTTTATAAAGGTATTTGGTTTAATAGAAAAGCTTAATAGGCTGACTTGGCTCATTAACCTGGGTGCGGGTTGGCCCATTTAAGGTGAACACGTCTTTGGCTTAGACTTTGACTTTGACTTTTTGACTTTTTGACTTTGACTTTTCACGCTCTTTCCATTCCCATGCTTGGTTTTGTCGTTTTTGGCTTCGTTTTTGTCCTTTAGTGAATATCTGATACATACACAGTATACCAAGCAAAACAAACATATATTTGGCATTTTATGTCCGTTTTTGGTCATTTAGACTCATTTTTATAGGTAAAAAGTATGTGTAATTAAGCACATACCAGGTCTTAAATTCAAAACTTAGGGGATACGTGTATTCCTTTCCTTCGGGGCTAACTAACATTATATCGGCACCAAAACCATCAGAACTTAAGTCTTTATCGATATACAACTTCCACATGCTTCTCGAATTCAGAGCTTCATTTGCAGTTTCTGGTTTCTTAGTCTCAGTATCTTTGTCTTCTACGGAGGGTGTTTCAGCCAGGAAATCAGGTAGGATTTTCCCTTTGATAGAATCACGTCCTTTGAACTCGATGTCATGTTCTCCCAGCTCGATGGCCTATTTAGTTATCCTTCATGATTTCTCAGGTCTTGTGAGGGTTTGCTTGATATGTTTATCGGTTAACACCCTGATGAGGTGAGCTTGGAAATACCTTCGTAGCCTTCTTGCAGCGTGGACGAGAGCTAGTATGAGCCTTTCTAATTCCGAGTAGTTTAGTTATGCCCCTTGTAGCACCCTGCTTACGAAGTAGATCGAAACATGTCTCTTTTCTCTTTCAGCAAGTAGGACATCACTTATACTTTTGGCAAAAGCAGCGAGGTACATTACCAATACTTCGCCTTTGATTGGGGCTATAAGTGTTGGTAATATTTCTATAAATTCCTTTATTTTTCAAAAGGCTTCCTCGGCATCTGCTGTCCACTGTATTGTCTCCTTGTCTGTGAAGCTTTTAAGGGATTTAAAATATGGGAGCGACCTGTCGGCACCCTTCGAAAGGAATCGGCTTAGTGCTGCCAGCTTTTCGTTAAGGCTCTGTATCTCCTTGAGCATTCTTGATTCTTTAAGGTCGGTGATCGCCATGACCTTTGAAGGATTGGCTTTGATTTCCTTCTTGGTGATGAGATGCCCTAACAACGGGTCTTCCTCAACACCGAAGAAGCACTTCTTCGGATTAAGCTTCATATTGATAAATCGAAGCCTGTCGAAGGTCTTTTAGATGTCCATCAGCATGTCTTCTTCGAAAGCACTCTTAATCACTATGTCATCAACATAGGCTTCGAGGTTTTGCCCAATTTGATCATTGAACACTTTGTTGACCAACCTTTAATATGTTGCCCATGCGTTCTTTAGACCAAAGGTCATCTTTTGATAGCAAAATACTCCCTCCCGGTGAAGAAAGTTGTCTTATCTTTGTCCCCTTTGGCCATTTGTATTTGATGGTAACCCTTGTAGGCGTCCAAAAAGCATTTTAGTCAGAACCCTGAGAGGGATTCCACCTTCCAATTGATTTCTGGAAAGGGACAGCAGTCCTTGGGACAAGCTTTATTTATGTTTGTGAATTCCACACACATCCTCCAGCCTCTGTCACTTTTCTTGACCATGACTGGGTTGGCTACCCACGTCTGATACTTGACTTCCCGTAAGATTCCTGGCTTTGTAAGTTCATCAACCTCTTTGCATGCTGCTTCATTACGTTCTGGAGCTAATCCACGCTTCTTTTATTTTACCGGTTCAATATGCTTGTAATCGTTCAATTTATGCTCCGTATTAAAGGACTTCCTTCCTACCATAATGGTTCTTAGGATCCTGGTCATATCAACGTACGTCCATGCAAAGACATCTACATTAAACCGCAGAAGATCTTATAACTTCCTCTTGAAGCTGGTTCGTAGGTGCTTCCCAACGACAACTGTCTGCTCAGGGTGCTTGTCGTTAACAACGATCCTTTCCTTTGCATCTACATAGCTGAGAACATCTTTCGTAACCTCTAGAGTGGCTTCCTTGACCTTTTTTTGTCCCTCTTCCACTTTGTTGGTTTCGTAGGTTGAGAATACAGTGCCAATACCACAAGGAGTGTGGAATTTTATCACTGCATGAATCATGGACACTATGATCCCTATTTTTTGCATGGCCGTTCTACCGTAGAGAAGGTTGTAGGGGGAGTTGGCCCTAACGATGACAAAGTTTAAGGTTTTCGTCCTTGTGTAAGGACTTTCGCCCTAGTAACTTCTAGTGGGACCTATCTAAGAGGCCATGAATGCTCTCATGAGAACCCAATGAATGCTCTTATGAGAACCCTACAAGTGGGATCATTGTGTGTAGAAAAATGATAATGAAAAATATAAAGTAGTTGATAAAAAATAGAAAATAGTTGAAACGAATGTAGGTTTTTCGTTGGTAAGAAGAAAAAGTAAATTTTGACCCAACTGGTTTTATATCTTAGCTTTCTCCTTAACGTAAATAGATTGATTTTTGCTAATCTTTTTTACAAGGAGCTATAAAAACGCAAGTCTAGCTTTTAAAAAGTCAAGACTTTGCAAGTTCCCATAATTGATTTTAAATATGCAAAGATCGATTTATTAGAGTTGAGATTGTTGCCAGTATGTGATTTTGTTTAAAGTTACCGATCTTAATTGTTAGGATAAGAATTCACGAGTTTTTTCTATTAGGGAGATTTTAAATTGTGAATAACAAGATATGATAGGGTAGAGTATAAGTTGTGCTAAAAATAGAGTTGTGCGGTTTTTTTGGTTAATAATTAGTTCATTGAAGTTTTTTTAGTTCCTTTTATGTTAAGATGAGGTACCACATCAGGAATACTTAATTTTGGCATTTACTATATGTATCTCATTATAAATATTTTTCTTATCCCTTAAAGAGCTTTAGGGTATATGAATAAGTAGAATTTAATAAGTGAAATTATAGCCTTATTCATTCCTTAAAGAGCCTTGGGTATATGTAATGGAAATTGGTTGCTTAATTTTTGGCTTGTTTGTACCTTAAAGAGCCTTAGGGTATATGGGTCAAATAAGATTGGTCCATTTATGTCTTAAGAGGCCTTAGGGTATATGACATGAATGGTGCCTTGCTTAAGTATCCTAATAAAAGTCAAATTTTGGTCGCTGATGTGGACTTTAATCTTGATGTACATTTGATTTTTTGAAAGGTAGGAGCTAATTATTTGGTTTTTAACCGTTACACTTTATTTTTGAATATAAGTATCGAAATTAAAGTCTTAAAGAGCTTCGACGGGGAGTATTTGACCTTTATAAAATCCTTGAGATACAAAATTAAGTATAAGCGAAGGAAAAGTAAGTACACCAATAGCTTTTATATGTAGTGTTAGATATCATAACTTTATTTTGCAATGATCTTGTTTTTTAAGCTTGGCTTGAGAGGTGAAAGTCGGGGACATGAATTTATCCATTTGGACACTTTTTGTGCTTTTTGTTCCGTGATCCTAAAAGTTATCAATGAATAATGAAAGCAATACATTATGTCACACATAAATAAGTTGTAAGTTGTAAATTAGGAAAATTATAAATAAATAAAAAATAATAATAAAAAAAACTTATTTGAAAAATGGGAAAAAGGGGTGTTTTAAAACTTATGATTTCTTACCATTCCTCACAAAAGACTTTGCTACTTTTCAAATGATTAATTTGGGGAGGTTTTGAGGTTTGTTGGTTTATTAGAGCTCTGAATAAGAGAAGTTTGCGTGAGACACGGGCAATCACTTTATTTGGAGAATTTTGATTTGTGAGAAATCCACATATCCTTTTTATACACAAAAATTGGCTGTAAAGGATTCAATTGTGCAATTATGCTGTATTATTGTGTTGAGTATGTTATGAGTGTCATTAGTGATATGTAGGTGCGGATATTGCAAAAATCACAAGAAAACAGCCAAAACAGGGCAAACACGGACACGGGAACGGATAGAGTGCACAAGAGCCAGGAGTTTCTAGCAAAAGTCAACAATGGTCAACCAAAAAATGACAAAACCTTGGAAATACCTAAATGAGCCTTAATGTTAAATCAATTTCACCATAAGTCCCTAAACTCATAACACCGTTAGTCCCTTAAGCCTTATGACGTAAGGTTGTTAAAGTGGTTGTACTTATTAACCTGAAACCCTTTTGTTTTCATATTGTACCTGTAAGACAAATCTCAAACATGCCCAAACCTTTTCCTTTAAAAACAAGCCCAAGTCAACACCATATTTAAGCCAGGTCAAACGAAATCAAAGAAAGAAAAAAAGGCGCGAAGGATGTTTCTTACTATTCATCCATCGTGCCCAACTTTACCCCGTGTTAAAATAAAGCAGAAAACCCACTCCCTTATTCATCCAACATGGACACAAAGATGCTTAGTATCAAGCCAGAGCTCAACAAAGCAAATCGTCATCAAAGCCATATGATTGGCTACTTTTGACAAGGGAATGCCACGCGGGCTCAAAAGAAACACACCAATGGAAAGAAAATTACACTAAAATTAGTGTAATAAAAGCACAAAGCCTCTGACATAAGGATTGCCACACTAGAAATTTATGTGCTCACACTTTAATCCAAGGGCTAAGAATAAGCATCTAATGATTGGAAGGAATCAACGTACAAGATCAAGACTAAGAGGAGCGTGTAAAAGAGCCTAGAATCTTCTCTCCAAGCCTATAATTAAGAGCTCACCTTCACTCACATCAGCATCTAGTTCTTTTCAGCTTTAGTGTAGCTTTAATATAGTTTTTAGTGTAACTTTTATAAATGTAATTTTTAGCTTATCGTTTTTTTAATCAATGTAACTTTCCATTTCAAAGCTTGTAATCAGTTTTAAGATCAATAAAAAGTTTAGTTTTCATATTGTGCACTTGTTAAATCCTGTTTTCTCTTAAATGAATTATGGTTTAATAAGCTCTTTTAAGCTCTCTAAAGTTCAATAAGCTGTCATTCAACTCATAAACTAAGCTACACTCTCATTTAAGCTCTTAAAGCTTAAATGAGCTTAATGTTACTCAAATTCACTCCTAAAATTACCTCAGCTTAAATTTGGAAGAGAAACCAGACATGGATGGGTTTCCAGGACCTCACTAGCTTATCTATGATAAGCTAGAGCTTGTTGATTAGCTCATAAGAGCATTCTAAAGCCTTGTTTGTGCAAAGGCCTTTGTAAGTCTTCATTTTCCTTTTCTAGCTTTAAAACTGCAAATTAGTTTAATATTGCTTATTGTCTGCTTATTATGTGTAGAATAGCTTATTTGTGCTTATCAATGTTTACCTGTGCTTATTTAGTTCATTGCTTAGTTTAAATCTCATTTTATCAGCTTTTAGTATAAAACAGTTAAAAAACCAAAAAATAGTAGCATTAGCTTTTAGCTTATTGTTTCTGCTTATTTGCTTATTGATAATTGTTCATTATGTCTGCTAGTAGCTTATTAATATCTGGTATTTGAAGTTTGTGATCTAAATCTCAATTTTATAAACTTAAAATGGCTTTTAAGGATTTAAGGGGGTGTTTGGGTCAAGCAGTACTAACTTGAGTTAGTACTGCTAGACACCATTTGGTTCCTTAAATTGGTTTTAAATTTCATTCTTAGGTTTATTAAGGTAAGATTTATGGTCTTTGATTAGGTTTAGCCAAGTGTTGATCAAGTTTTAGAATAAGCTGTTGAATTTTGAGGTCATTAGTTTAGTTACTTAGGTGTTTTTAGCTTAAGTTTAATTTAGCTGTTTTCATTTCTTTAATTGCTCTTGTTTTGGTTAAGTATAGAGTATTAGCACATAACCTTAGGCCTGCATTTGTTCAAATTGAGTTTTGGTCATTTAAGTGCAAACTGCATCAGATAACAAAAATAGACAAATAGCCATTTTAAAGCTGAAAATTCAGCAAGCAAAAGTAGTTGTTAGCTTTTGATTTTCATAGCACAAGTAGATTTTAGGACAATTTAGTTATATTAGGGCTTATTTTATAATAAGAAGCTTATTTGCTTATCTGTTTTTAAGTCTAAAAGTAGCACTTTATCTTTTTATTCAATAACCAAAAGTAGAGTAAAATGAATTTTCAGCTTTTTCAACTAGTTTTTTCATTGAGCATTTGATTTTCAAAATAGTTTTTAAAAGCTGTTTTAAGTAGCTTTTAGGTCAAGGTTTTAAGTGGTATAAGCCAAAAGTCCATAAGGATCCTTTAGCTTATTGAAAAATAAGCTCAAAGTTGCCTTAAGGGACTGTTTGGGTTAATAGTTTTTCACCAAACTGCTTATTTGAGATTTTTAGCTTATAAGCCCTTGGTTTTTGTTTAAATTCTGTTCAAACTAGCTTATTAGGATTAATTTTTAGTAGTGCATAGCTTAATAAGGTTAGTTTTTAGCTTATTTTGTCTTTTCTTAAAAATCAAAAAACATAGTTAAAAGTTAAAAGTAGCTTTTTCATTAAGTTTTTTCTTTGCTTATTTGATTTTCAAAATAGTTTTTGATTGCTGTTATAAGTAGTGTTTTAGCCAAGCTTTAAGTAGGAATAGAGCTTATTTCCATAAGGATCTGTTTGTGTGCTTAAAATTAAGTTGAAAGTTATCATTTAGGCTGTTTGGTATGTAGTTTTAGTATAAGTGCTTTTTAGGATTTTCAGCTTATGGCTTATCTATTTTGCTTATTTCTAGTTCAGTTTAGCTTATTAGGTTAGATTTAGGATAGTGATAGCTTATTTAGTTCTAGCTTTAGCTTATTTCCGTTTTTAGCTTATAAAGTTTTGTTGAAATACTAGTTAAGTTCATTTTATCTGTTTAATAAGCTGTTCTCAGCTTAATTTTGATTTTTTTTAAAAATTGTTTTCATTAAAGTTGTTAGTTTTCATAAGTTTTACAACTTTGCTTTTCAAAGTTTTTGCAAAAAGTTAAAAAAGGGAAGAGGGGAAATCCAGGGTGAGCAGGACTCGAACACTAGACCTCAACCCTCCTCAATCTTTTATAACACACAACACACAACACACTCACCACTACGCCCTTGGAACTTTTACGTCCTAAGGTGCATTTTTAATTCTTTTACCACCTTTTTGAGTTTTAGTTAAAAAAAGCACTTCGAGTGCTATTAAGCTTTTTCCCGGCTTATTGAGTTTAGCACTTTAGGATTTTATATTTTTTCTGCATTCTGCTTATCATAAGTTACTTTTAGTAATTTTCTTAAATTTTTAGTTCAATGTTTAGTATTTTTAATTATTTATTTTCATTAAAAACTTTAAAAAATCATTAAAAATAGAAAAATAATCAAAAAAATAAAATTCTTTTTTATAAAATTTTCTTTTATCATATTTTAGGCTTAGGTTTGAAATTTACTTTCGTAGGGTTATTATTTTGTAATTTCACTTTTTAAAGAACGAGATTTCGTTCCCGTTCTCGTTTTTTTCGTTTTTAAGCTTTAATCACCCTCGTTTTAGAATTTCCTTAGCCTTTTCTTTTTAAATAGTCAGATTAGGATTAGAAAAAGTTTAGAAAATCATTTAGGGTTTAATTTTAGTTCACTTGCTTATTTGTCGCGTTTATCTTAATGCCCGTTAACATTTTTCTTAGTTAGTTTTAATTGTGCCTTTATTTGCTCACTATTAGGATTTTAGAAAACAATCATCTTCAAACCAATTCAAGTCATTGTCCAAATAACAAACGTGAGTTCAATTTCACAATTTTCTTTGGGTGAAAGACCCGGTACATCATTACCGGTATTACGAACATTATATTTTTGTTGTGTGAATTTTCCTAAAGGGTAAATTTGGAATTTTCATCACTTTTATATTGTATACGTATATACTATATTACACATCAAATAGCCTTAGAGTACCCTTCATTTTATCTCTGATGACGCTCATGCCTAGAATCTGCTTTGCGAGGCCTAAATCCTTCATCTTGAATTCTTGAGACAACTGTCATCAACATGTCATCAACATATAACAGTAATATAATGGAGGACGAACCAACTTTCTTCAAGTAGCAACAATGGTCCATAACACATCTCTTGTACCCTGCCCTTTGCATAAAACTGTTAAATTTTAAGTACCATTGTCTCGGTGCTTGCTTTAATCCGTACAGACTTTTCTTCAACTTGCATACGAGGTTTTCTTCTTTCCCAGCTGACTAAAAACCCTCTGGTTATGTCATGTAGATGTCTTCATCAAGGTCACCACGTAAGAAGGTTGTCTTAACATCTAATTGCTCTAGATGCAAGTTCTCTGTGGCTACAATACTCAAGACTAACTTTATTGTAGTCATCTTTACAACTAGAGAGAAGATCTCATTGTAGTCTACCCCTTGTTTCTGTTAGAAACCCTTTTCTTGCCATACTGCTCTTCTTTAACCCTGAACACCAATTTGCTCTATAATGCCTTCTTTCATGCTGGTAATCTGACTAAGGACCAAGTCTGGTTCTTTTCAAGTGAAACCATCTCTTCATTAATAGCCTTCTTCCAATGTACGAATTTTTTGCTACTCAATGCTTCTGAATAAGACTCTGGTTCACTATTCTCTGTTAGTAGCAAATAGTTTGCTGATAGAGAGTACCTTACCGGATCCCTGGACTCTCTGATGAATCTTTATAACTGTGGAGTCTCGGAGCCTCCCTCCTCGAAGGATGCTCTGTCTTCATAGTCTTCTTTATATGATCTTCCACTATCCTCGAAGCTCTTACTGTTTTTGGACCCCTCACCCATATTTGATCTCCCGCTTAGGCACTGACTCTGTCTCAGAGTCTTCTTCATCTGATCTCCACTATCCTCACCTCAAGCCCACGTGTTTTCGGACCCCTCACCCATATCTGAGCTCCTACCTGGGCTCTGAGTGATTTCAGAACTCAACCCATGCTCTTAAACTATGCTTTTATTTGTAAGGTTCTCTGGCGAGTCTTCTAACACCACTTGATCCTTCTTATTTGGCTTTGTTAAGTTACTAGAATCTGTTGCATCCTTGGCTCCATATAGAGAGATCCTCATAAAAATGTGACTCTCTGCTTCCGGACGACCGTTATGACATCTTTGAATCCCAAAAGCGATATCCCATCTCATCTGACCTAGCCTATGAATGTGCACTTCACAGACTTTGCATCTAGCTTATCTCTTGCAACATCTTTCATCTTAACGTAGGAGTCACACCCAAATACCCTCAAGTGTGTGAGACTAACTTCCTTCCCTTGCCATTCATCTTCTGGAATTCGGAACCCTAAAGGCACGGAGGGTCCGCGATTAATTAAGTAAGCTGCCGTAGTAACTGAATCTTCCCAAAACATCTTTGGAGCCCTGCATGAAGCCTCATACTCTTTGCTCTCTAGTTGCTTCCTAAGAAACTATCTTTGTGCATTTTTAACTTTTACCCCTCTAATTCTGCGTCTTTCCGCTCAATGCTCATATTTTCCTAAAAATGAATAAACAAGCAATTAATTACTTAAATATAACAATTATGAGCATTTTATGAGGGATTTGATATTAAAAAGCACCAAGTATTTGATGTTATCACCACCGCAGCCTTCCACTTCTTAAAAGTGTTGAATACCTCAGATTTATTTTTAAGAAAATAAACCCATACCTTTCTGATGCTATCATCGATATAGGTAACATAGTAGCGGGATCCGCATATTGATGCAACAGATGTAGGGCCATAGACATCTGTATGAACTAGCTCGAGCCTTTGTAGTTTTCTTGTATTCCCAGACTTTATGAAGCTTACCTTCTTCTATTTCCCCAATACACATGGCTCACATAAGCCTACAACAGCCTTTTGTAAATCTGGAATCCTACCTTTCGAAGCTAGAATCTTCATACCCTTCTCACTCATGTATGCAAGCCTCTGGTGCCACAGAGCTGTGTTGCCCCTACTATCAATAGATGCGTTAATTTCATCGGAGGGTACCTTAAGCATATACATGCTTCCACGTTTGTTCCCACGAGCTACCACCAAACTACCTTTAGTAACCTTACACTGCTAGTCTTTGAAGCCTATGTGGTAACATTCCTCATCAAGCTGCCCAATAGAGATTAACCTTATCTTTAGGCCTGGAGTGTACCTAACGTCCTTTAGAGTCCAACTTGTACCAGAAGAAGTTTTGAGGACAACATCCCCAATGCCTGCAATGTCTAGAGTCTTGTCATCTGCTAAACGAACCTTACCGGAACCTAGCATGAACCTCTATAACTCTTCCTTGCAATAGGTAGCATGGAACGATGCACCAGAATCCATAATACGATCCTCAACCGTATTTTCAACGCAACATACCAATGTGTCATCAGAATCTCTAGCTGCCATGTTAACCTCCTTATCCTTGGAGGATACAGGCTTCAAAGACTAATTATGAAAGTGTCTATCCTTATTGTAATTCTAACAAGTGATATCCTGCCTGTTCTTGGACTGACCTCTCTTCTTTGATTTCGATATGCCTCTGTTCTGCTTCTGCCCTCTATCTTGCTTTCTGCCCCTGTCTTTGTCTTTTGCACTTAATAAAGAGTTCGAGTACTCACCGGATGTCTTCCTATGGATATCTTCCCTAAGAATTAAATCACGAATGTTATCGAACTTAAGCTTAGTAGTTTCAGTTGAACCACTAATTGCTGTAACAGTGCATGACCAGCTCTCGGGCAACGAAGAGGGTAACAATAAAGCTTGTACTTCATCATCGAATTTAATATCAACCGACATCAACCTTGATAGGTTTCACATGATCTGCAACGGATGCTCCTTCCTTCATCTTCGTATTTACCAACTGTCGAATAAAAATACCTTATTTGACGCACTAGGTTTCGCGTACATATTAGACAAAGCCTTAAACAAGTCGTATGTAGTCTTCTCACTGACAACGTTGTAGGCTACGTTCTTCGCCAATGATAGCCTAACCGCACCCAGAGCCTGCCTATCTAGCACGGTCTAGTCCTCAGCCTTCATGCCTGTAGGTTTAGCTTCTGCCAAAGGCTCGTGAAGCTTCTTCTGATACAAATAGTCTTCGATCTGCATCTTCTAGAACCTGAAATCGTGACCATCAAACTTGTCGATCTTTATCTTACCGTCTTCTACCATTGTTTATTGTAACCTGTCTCTGATACCACTTTGTTATGGTATATCGCACCTGCACACACCGTTTGAACAAACAAAGAATACAAACAATGCTTGCAGAAAGTAAAGAACACGAGATATAACGT
>BQNB010185758.1:0-12187 GCA_026074375.1 Tanacetum coccineum
GATAGAATTCTTCGTATCTAGGTCTTAGGAATAAGTAACGCCTAAGTCTTAAAAATGATATGCCGCCTCGAGATAAGTAATCATTGCACCAAGTAAACAAACCAACGTTCTAATCGGATTAATCATGGCTAATACAGTTTTCTTATATTTGTCTAGACCACTCTTTTATCTTCTGTTAATTCACTTGCATGCGTTATTGTGTCTTAAATAGATCTTAGTCGTCACAAAACCCGTGCCAGTCTCTTAGGCTGAAAACCCCCTTATCTATTAGAATTGGGATTAACATAGGTTTAGCATAGGTTTAACATAGAATAGAATTAACTTAGTTTAAATAACCAAAATATTAATAAATTAAAAGATTGTTTCTTGCTCTTAGTGATCGACACCATACTTACCATGAAACTTCCATCTGACCGGGTACACTGCCCGTTAAAGTGTTGTTTTTGGTAAAGTCGGCAAAATATAAATTTAAATCTTGAAACATAAATTACAACCACACAACGACACATCAGCAGGGTATATCAAGAATAACATATCATATAAAAAAGGTTATAGTTGTTTAGTTATTTTATCTTTCATGCTTTAGATGTATATGTACTACAGATAGAAAAGTTTAAGTTTGTACTGATTTTGACCCATTTTGATAAAACTAACCTATTTTTATAAAACATTTACCCAACTTCAATCAACCCTTGAAACTATCGCATTAACCATTACCAACATATTCTTTGTTGTAAAACATTATTTGAGCAATGAGTGACCACTTTGATAAAACTAACCCATCTTTATAAAAGTGTGTAAAGTGACCCATTGTGTATAAACTTTGATAAAACTGTGTGAAGTGACCCATTATGATAAAATTTTGGTATGGGTATTGCAACCCCATTTGAGTAACCAACCAGTAAAGCATTTGTTTCTTACTTTTAGTTTGTACTAATTTTGACCCATTTTGACCCATTATGATAAAACTGACCACTGTGATAAAACTGACCTTTTTTGATAAAAATGAACCATTTTTGAAAACTGCTTAAATCCAAACATTACCATAACTACAATCAGCCCTTGAAAATGTTGCAATCCAAACAACCCCTTACAGATGTATGTGTCCTAACAGCCCCTTAAAACCAAATCTGTCCATATGCATTCAACTACTGATATTAGCTGAATAAGCTTCTGATATGCTTAATAAAAGTGATTTGAGAAAAAGACATTGTATATCAAAAGTGATTTTAGTAATAGCAAAAAGTAATCCAATGTTTCAAATAGACACACATAGTGATAGTGTTTAATGAATTATCAGTTATAATGGAACTTTGGTTTGTGGTACAAACCTGTAGCATATAAAAGTTCTTGAAACCCGTAAGATAGTAATGTTGTTTCACAATACAAGAGTCAAAATTTGCAAATCCTTATTTGGGTCATGAGTAACCACTTTATCCACTCAGTGTGTTCCATTATACCATATTAGTGAAAGCCTTTTTTGGGTCATTGACCACTCAAGCATGCCATTATTTCAACTCAATATAAATATGTTTATAATATCTTTTTATACAGCCAAACATGCTATTAGCATCCTACTGTATCATCTCTTTTCTTTTCAAGAACTATATTGTATGCCATTGTATAATAGATACCTTTATATACTTTATTTGATGGATATAATGCATATGTCCCATTTAGTATATAAGAATCAGATGATGATACTGCTTGATCAAGTAACTTATATCAGTTGTAGCTAATCATCAAAATGATCCGATCAAATGAAAACCAAGATCCAAATAGAGGTATACGGGATAATATAAATGTGTTATCAACCTGCATTCCTCTATTACTCGCTCCAACAATCTATCATCTACAACAAACGTAGGACAGCCATTAACTACTAAAAATGCTTCATCTCAAGCAACACACATTAGGAGACCCAGAGGCCAGCCTCGTTTAAGCGCACACACTTTAACTAATATCACTAACATACGTTGCTCATCTCAACCACCTCAATTTTGTGCTCCTAATGTTTTGCCAACATTACATTTTCTATCATCTACAACAAACGTAGCACCATTAAATAATAATACAAATGGTTTATCTCAAGCAACACAAGTTAGGAGACCCAGAGGTCAGCCCCGTTTGAGCGCACGAGCTTTAACTGCTATCAATAACATACGTGGCTCATCTTAACCACCTCAATTTTATGCTCCTAATGTTTTGCCAACATCACATTTTCTCTCATCTACAACAAACGTAGAACCATTAACTACTAATACTAATGGTTCATCTCAAGTAACATAAGTTAGGAGACCTAGAAGTCAGCCCCCTTTAAGCACACGAGCTTTAAGTGATATCACTAACATAAGTGGCTCATCTTAACCACCTTCAACACTTACAACGTCTTCTCAACGCGTATCTCTTACTACTAGAAATTGTGATACAGTACCACCATTATGACGTCGTGGTAGACCTCCATCTCAAGCAAACATTTTGCGAGTTCCTCGCAACGTTAGACCACGTAAGTTTAACTAAAACATATATGTATCAACTTTTATTAAAAAAAATCTCATTTTACATATCTAACATCTGGGTTGCAGGTTTACCTCCACAAAATGATCATATGAGTTCGCCAACAAATCCAACCCCTCCAGTCATTCTTTCATTGGTAACTATTGTTGATAATCAGGGAAATACAAGGCATCTTTCACAATCAGCTTGCGTAACCAACCCTGCTAATTCAACGAGACATGTTATTGGCTTAAACAATTCTACACCACGCCACATATCTGAATCAACGAACACTGAACAAAATGGAACTAATGTCCCTACAAGTGTGTATCGAACTCAATGCCAGCAACATAGGATGACTCAGTATGCGGACTCCGGAGATGCGACATATACATGTGCACATTGTCAAGCCAAGTATTGTATGGCGAGCGAACGGTTAGACGTTCATCCACATCTAATCCTAGATTCTCAACATGTTGCAGTGAAGGAAAGGTTGTGCTGCCATTTCTTTGTTATCCTCTACCACTGTTGGCAGGACTGATGGATTACAATGGTGGAGAACGCTCTAAGTTGTTTCGGAAAAAATTAAAGCTATTAAATTTGATGTTCTCTTTCACCTCAACAGGGGGAGTATAAACAAATAAATAAATGATGGTCATGGGCCTTATGCATTTTAGATAAACGGCTACAATCACCATCGTATAGGGACTCTATTACTGACACACGCAAACAGACACTCTAGGTTTGCCCAGTTGTATATATATATGACACCAAACATGAAGTAGACAACCGATTATATGCATTGAACATAACGAGTTCTTCTGGTGTTGCGGAAAATAATCTTCGTTCATTGGTGCAAGATCTTATTACAATGCTTGATATACATAACCCATTGGTTCCATCATTTAGGATGGCAAAAGATAGGTTTGTTCAGTCATCAATACAACTTGTTACTCTTCGCTTGATCGGTACCTAACAACATACTGGATGCCAATATAACTTACCAACAGCTTCTGAAGTTGCTGCACTCATACCAGGCGATGATAATCTGACAGAATCACACGATGTAATTGTTGAAGAGCATAGTAATGAGCAAAACCGCAATGGTGTTAAACGAATTTCCGAGTTGTACCTGAGTTTTATGGATTTGCAGTATCCGTTACTTTTCCCTTATGGAGAAGATAGGTTTCATTTGCATATACCTCTGAATGTTCCACCAACAACTAAAAGAAAATACTTAAGTTTGAGGGAGTATTATTCTTTTCGTCTTCAAATTTGAGTTAATGAAGGTAGAACATTGCATAAAGCTAGGCATTTGTTTCATACATTCTGTGTTGATGCTTATACCGCTTTTCTCGATCATGATCTAGACTGGTATAAGCGAAACCAAAATACGATACGATCTGAGCTGTATAACGGATTACATGATCGTGTTACTAAGGAAGAGACAAAGGCTGAATTCCTTGGTCGAAAATTTATCTTGCCTTCGACATTCACTGGGGGTCCCAAACATATGATCCAACAATATCAAGATGCAATGGCTATATGCCGTTGGGCTGGACCTCCAGATCTTTTTGTAACTATGACGTGCAACCCATAATGGCCTGAGATTCAACGTGAAGTTGAAAACTGTATACCTGGTCAACCTATAGTTGATAGACTAGATACCATTGCACGTGTTTTTTAAGATGAAGCTACACGATCTTATGGACGACATTAGTAAAGGAAATCATTTTGGACGAGTAAAAGCTGGTGCGTACTGACTATATCATTTTTGGCTTCTTTTTAAAAAAAATTCCATTATCTAACCACATTATTCATGTATTTACATGTGCAGTTATTTATACAATCTAGTTTCAGAAACGTAGATTGCCGCATTGTTATGCACTCATATTTTTGCACGAACGTGATAAGATTTCTTCAACATATGAGATAAATCACATCATATTTGCAGTGTTGCCTTCTGAGATTGGTGACCCAATAGGTTTAACGCGGTTCGTTCTCATATGATGCATGGGCCATGTGGAGACCTATATAAATCAGCCTCATGTATGTCGAGAGATAGATATGTAAAAGGATACCCGAAGGAATATTATGAGGACACATTTATTAAACGTGATGGTTGGCCCCATTATATGAGACTGAATAATGGAAGAAAAGTACAAGTTGGTCGACAAAGTATTATGGTAGATAATCGGTTTGTTGTTCCACATAACATTGATTTGATAGTAAAATATGATTGTCATATAAATGTTGAATGGTGTAACCAAGGAACATTGGTGAAGTACCTTTTTAGTTATCTCAACAAAGGTCCTGATCGTGCAACGATTGTCATTGAAGGTCAAAGAAATGAAACCAGATACAACAACACTACCACCATGACCAACATCAACAACACTACTTCCTCATCAAAAGTGACCACCAACAGCAACATCACCCCCACCACAACCACCACCAACAACACCACTACCACCACCACCACCAACAACAACAGAATATATTACAACATCAAGATGAAATTGAACAATATCTCAATTGTCGTTATATTTTTGCCTCATAATCATGTTGGCACCTGTTAGGATACGAAATGCATTACCGATCTGTTGCTATAGAAAGGCTCATTTTTTATGAAGAAGGGTGTAATAGAGTTTACTTTAGGGATGATGACGAAGTTGATAATGTTATTGAAAGAGAAACCACAGCAATGCCTAAGTTTACTGATTGGATGAAAGCTAATGAAATGTATTCAGAATTAGGAAGTACTCTAACGTATGCCAAGTTTCCCACAAATTTACATGGCACGAGAAGGAAAAAGTTTGGAAGCCACGTAAAAGTGGAATGAGCTTAGGCCGGATTTATTATGTCTCCCTTTCAATGGGCGAGAAGTTCTATCTATGAATGTCACTAAATGTTATACGTGGTCCCACGTCTTTTATAGATATCCAAACCGTATACAATGTAATGTACCTAACATATATGGCCACTTGCAAGGCATGTAATTTATTAGGAGATAACGTTGAGTGGGTTCAAGCAATAAGAAATGCTTCTTAATGGAAGTTAGGTGATCAACTTTGAGAGATGTTCATAACCATATTGCTATTTTGTAGAGTTTCTGACCATAATAATTTTTTTAGAGATGTCTACCAATACATATCAGAAGATGTTGTGCGCAAATAGCGTAGGTTGTTGCATATCCAAAATGTGGTGTTTACAGATCAAGAAGTTCAGTATTACACACTATTAGAGTTAGAGGCGATATTGAATGGTAATAATAAGTCATTGCATGATTTCCCGGAACTCTCTCAAATTGATTACATGTTAATGAATATCGACGGGAATAGGTTGATAGCTGCTAAAAGAATGTACAATGCAAACTAAGAATGGTCTCGGTTTACCAGTTTATATGGTGGATTATATCCACAACAAAGAGATGAATATGATAACATCATGCAAGCTGTTAACGAAAGAAATGGCGGTTTATTTTTTGTCTATGGTTGTGGAGGTACCAGAAAAACGTACTTGTGGAAAACAATTATATCATGGATATGTTCGCTTGGAAGAATTGTGTTATCTGTTGCCTCATCTGGTATTGCATCACTCTTATTGCCTTATGGAAGAACCGCACACTCAAGGTTTTGTATACCTATGAAACTTGACAACGAATCGTGTTGTGGAATCGATGTCATTTCAGATCTTGCAGATTTAATTAGAGCTGCTGATCTTATTATTTGGGATGAGGCACCCTTACAACATCGACATGCTTTTGAAGCCGTTGATCAAGCATTTTGTAATATTTGTATGCTTGATAATCCTAATGCTGATAATCAAGTTTTTGGCGGAAAAGTTGTTGTGCTCGGTGGAGATTTTCAACAAATCCTTCCAGTTATTCTGAATGCATCAAGGGCTGTAGTGGTTTCTTTTGCTGTAAACAAGTCATCGAGCGTGTGGGATTATTGTAAGGTTTTTGTTTTGTCTATTAACATGCGGCTTCGTGATCCTAGAGTTGATGTTACAAATGAAGATGAGATGTTGCGATTTCATAATTGGCTTATAGCCATGGGAGATGGTAGGTTTCCATCTATCGCACTAGATGGAGAAGATGATGCTACATGGATAACAATTCCCGAAGACCTTTTAATTCTCGTTAATGATAACCCTGTTAGGGCTATTGTGTCGAGTACATTCCCGGATCTCCTAAATAGAATCCAAGATATCAATTACTTAAAAGAGAGATGTATTCTGTCCCCAACGAATGATGTTGTCGATAAGATCAATTCACACCCTTCTGGGGCATTAATAGTCGACAATCATAACTTCTAGGTGCGATATATATGTACTACCTATATAACTTAGAGATAAGCAAATCATGTAACCCTCCCACTGAATTCTAATACTTTGAGTTCCGGTACCAAATCACAAACTGATATAAGATAGGGTTCAACCAATCATATTATACGTTAATACACCTGCACGAATTGTAAAATGGAACACTATTAGTAATTACCTAGATTACCCATACTATCCTTAAGGCTCAAATTATTATTGGGACTCATATTGGTGAAAAAGTATTTATTAATAGGATTGATATGACCCCGACCGATTCATCTTGGCCATTCAGATTTATACGAAGGCAGTTTCCCGTTAAAGTATGTTGCCATACCATCAACAAAGTCAAGCCCAAACTTTTAACCATTTTTTTACTACCTTGAAAAACCCTATTACTCCATGATAAACTTTATGTTGCTGCTTCGTGCTAGACTTCTCTACAAATAACGTTTAATATTGAAACGAGAGGTAATTGTCAATAATTTGACAAAAAATATTGTTTACAAAGAAGTCTTTTATAATTTGCCTATAGGTATGTATTGCACTTGAATTACCTTACTTTTCACGTCCTGATCATATGACGAGTGTTTTTTATTGTAGTTCTGGTCAAACAACAATGAGCATCTGTTGTCACTATGTCGCTGACTTGCATCCTAATTCGACTAATAAGTGGACACTTAATGTTATGGCTGCACGCGTATAGACTACGTACAATCCAAAGACCAACCGCATTTTATCTATCGACTTGATTATAGTAGATGAACGTGTGAGTGCATCTAACTTTTTTTTAATACTTGATTTACTGTACCCATGTTTTAATAATCAGGCATCAAAAGCCCCTTTTTTTCCTAAATATTGTACTGTATAACATATTTAGTGTTTTTAACATTGGTATTTTTTCTACCTGTTATAGTTTTAAACCGCTTTAACTGAATTAATCAACAAATGCTATAAAGTATTATGTGATGACCCAAACGGCTTGCACTTATTCTCTTATTTTGTAACCAAACAGCCTGCACTTATTCAATAGTTGGTAAAATTCACCCATTTTGAAGTGACCATTCTGATATAAAACTAAGTCATTTTGATAAATCATGCTTCTGATATAAACATATGCATTAAACTTCTGATATAAGATGAACTTCTGATATAAACATAAGCTGCATAACTATTATAAACATATGCCTAATAAACTTTTCATATAAACATATGCATATGCATATGATAGAAAGTCATTTTGATAAAATTAACCCAATTAATGAAACTGACCCATTTTGAAAATTGCTTAGATACAAACAACCTGTACAAAACGTAGCTTACTTTTTTTATATCACCAACCGCTTTAACTCATATCACTAAGATAAGACATGCAACGTAATTTGTTATCCCACATATGATAAACTACGTAAATGCACTGTCATTACAACTTTTGCCGTCTTTTTTAAAACAAAAGCATACAATTTTGTGCACAAAAATTCAGCAATAAAGTAATTAAGAATCACTTTAAAGCTTTTGGACGATTTTTAAAGGGTTGTTTGGACATAGACCAGGTTAAGAGGATTTTTTTTAGCACATTAGATTTAAAGAGCTTTTTTAGACACATCCTTTAACTTTAATTACAATATTTCAAGCTTAACAATTTCACTACATAAACCAACCACATTTTACTATTGACTTTTAAATTTACAAGTCGAGTGCAACTTACTTTTTTATAATGCTTAATTTACTATACATGTCTCGTGAATTTTGTTTTCAATTTTAGCATACTTTAATTTACGCAAAGATTCCGGCAAGTCGTATGCACAAATTCAGGGATCATATCAAAGAGGGTTGTGTTTATAAGATACATATGTTCACAGTTGATGAATATGGCCAAACAAGATACATGCCTTTATATAGTAAAATCTTCGTGCAATTCGGTTTCCAGACATCTGCTCAACCATTATTTATTCGACCTGAATTGTTTGATAGATACGTGTTTAAGTTTGTACTTTTTGCCAACCTACAACATCGTATTGGAAATGATACATATCTTATAGGTTATCATATTTTAGTACATTCATGTCTTGAAAAGTTTTTTTATTTATGATATAAGTATCTTACCTTTATTTATACCAGATGTCGCATGTCCTTCGTGCATGTCCTCTTCAAGTATTTAGATGAACCAATTATTAACCCCCAACTTCATAAAATCGTAATTGTTGATACCAGGTTTCCTCTCCTTTTTTATAACACAATTATTCTCAACATTGATCTAAAAAACATTAACAAGTTTTCCTATTATAAAATATTGCAGTGACATAAAACTTAACGTTTCGTTGTGGGGGAAATGTGCTTTAATGTATGTTGATAATGTCATCGAGTCTAAAAAAGATACCAACATCTGGTTTTTTGAACTTTGCAAAGTTTATTTATTCAGTTTGCATCTTGAATACTTAATAAACTATTCTTACTATTAAAATTTAAAACAACTATTTATGAGTTATACTGTTTTGTTTAATTTCCTATACACAGAGGACCAAAGTTAAAGAATTCGACGCGGCTTCCTTCACAATTCATTTGAACCTTCCGATGCCTGAAACCATTGCATATAGTCAAAGGTGACATTCAATTCTACTTTGATATTGATGAAAAAACTTTCTACATTTTCTGGTCTACCAGTTAAGTATTTTGAAATTGTGGTTTTATAGACTTATTTAGCCGGTCTCTTTTACAATGGGTACTACTAGTTCAGACATTAAAAGTAAACAACAATAACGACAATATATAAGCAAACCTTGCTGATGGCTTACTCTTTAATTGAATTATCAAACTTTGTGATTATCAATACCGATATTTTCAATAATATAATCAATTCTTATGACAATTCTGTTAGAAACTTACAAAGTACATAAGTATAGCAGGGAAATTTATGTTAAAACCTGACACCTAAAACGTCCCTTGAAGTAATAATTTAATTTTTGTTATTAGGAACAAGTTCAATATATTATAATGTGTCGGTACACCTGTATAAAGACGAAATACATACAATACCAAGGTGCTATAAAAAACGTCAATAGATAGCAAATCCTATTATTGTGAACTGAGCGAAAAACACTTCAGAACCCTCCTGACTAATAAGTAACGTCGTGATGAAAATATTTTTTTATATTAATTTTTGTTCATTTTCTTTCTTTAATATACAAGTTAGTGATAAAAGGTACAGAAAACAAAGGAAAAATGACTGTGTACTTTAAACTCAAAGGCACTCCGCTTTTAGGCATTAACATAATGATTGATAACAAACTAAAACAGAGTAACTAGACTTTTGACCAGTATTTTTACAGGCATGTACAAGTCATTATATACATGTTTATGAGTAATTATTTAAAAAGCATCCTATATACCTACTCATATATCATATATAAACATTCAAACTTCAATCATTTGTTTCAGTGCACACACCCCATAAATATTGAATAACTTGATAATATCTTTGCCTCAATGGTTGTTCCCTCCAATCAAGATTACAAGTTTAACCTTTCACCTACATATTGAAGAAGATATACTCACTAAATACTATGCTACAAATGTCAATGACTGAAGAAAATACGATTGTCAAGTTTATATAATCCCAAACTTGTACTCAATTTAATATTTCATCAAAACAATTCTTTCGATACAACTGATTATGCTATTCACGATGAGAACTTAGGATGCAATATAACCGAGTATGAGGAAAAGCTAATGGTAAGCTTGAGTGGGGTCATGGTGTATCGAGATAAAACTGTTGTAACCTATAATGACGAATAGGTCTTATGCACCTACACTAGCACAACGTATTAATTATTCGTGCCTTTAACAAAGGTAAAGAGTTGTAGATACGGAGCCTGTAGTTGTTGAAACTTATGTTAATGATTTTACATTGCGTGAGGACACGGCAATACCTTAGTATGGGGGATTTTGGTATGTGTTTAATTACACATACCTTTTACCTTTAAAAACGAGCTAAAATAACCAAAAACGGACTTAAAATGCCAAATATACGCTTGTTTTGCTAATTGTATTGTGCAGGAACGGATAACTAAGAAAAAGACGAAAAACGAAGCCAAAACGACAAAACCGGACTCGGAATGGAAAAGCAGGAAAAAGACAAAGTCAAAGTCCAAGCCCAAGCCTGAAAAAGTCAACAGAAAGTCAACCCAAGTCAATCCCGAAGCCAAAAGTCAAGAAAAATAAGTTTAAGGACTAAACTTGTTAAGTCCCTAAACTTATTTAAAGAGAAAAAAAGAAGGAAATGAAGAGAAGGACTTAAACTGCCAATATGGGAAAGTTATACTACAAGGGGTGAAACTGCCAAGTCCACTAACTTATAACTACCAAGGACGTGTGTTGCAAAGGGTGTTATAACCCTTGGGGACTTGTTTTGCCAAATCCCAAAACCATTTAAAAAACAAGGACGAGTGGTGCAATGATATATATAGCCATGAGGGGTTAAAAGTGCCAAGAACACAAACTTTCCCCCCAACGTTCAAAATCACTGTATATCTCTCCCAAGTGGTTTCCCGCCAAATCCCTATACCCCACCCCTGCCATTGTTTGACTTCCCACAATACTCCAAAAACCTCACCATCTACAACCCCACACCCCCACATGGGATTGCCATGTTGGCAATCCAAACCCACACCAAAAATCATCAATGGTCTATAAGTTTCGGCTTGGGCATCAAGAATTTTAAAGGGCTGAGATTCATTGTGTTTGCACACCCACAACAAACACACCTCAAAAGTGTGTCTACAAAGAAGCACATATGCAAGAAGACAAAGTTAAGAACCCTAGCTCGAATTTTTTCTATATAAGTATTGTAAAGCCATTGTGGCTAGTAGAGAGTAAGAAGTGTAGTTTTAAATAGTTTTTAGTATTTTAAGTTTGAATTTTCAGTTAAAAGTGTTTTATGTTCTTGTACTTCAATTTGTAATGAAAATTCAGTTTTAAGTCTTGCAATTTTGTTCTAAGTTATAATCTTTTACTTCAAACCTTCAAGCTTTTAATTTAATACTCTATATAACCTGTTTTAAACTAAATTAAACTTTAAGAAAATTCAAGAAAGAGGCAAGGGTACTGTTCTATTAAAGCTAAGGATGAATAAGCTATTGTGGAAGGCTTATTGGTTTTTTTGATTAGTTTAAGCTTATTTATAAGCTGAGGGTAGGACTTAGAGCTTATTAGGTCTCCAAAAATCCTTTTTGAGCAAAGGATCAAAGGTACAATTTCTTGTTAAATTTTGCAAATTACTGTAGCAAGTAGCTTATTTTTAGCTTATTTCTGTCTTGTGTGCTTATTCATGTTTACTTAGTGCTCAAAGGTTGCTTTCTAGTCATTTCAT
>BQNB010185760.1:0-12187 GCA_026074375.1 Tanacetum coccineum
TGTCTTATCATTGCTAAACAATATACGCCGTGTTTACCTTAGCTCAGACGAAGCTACTTAGCACGGTAACGATGGCGGTGAAACTGAACTTTTGTACCCAACTGAGTACCTCAATACACTAAAGTTCGCAGGCCTACCGCCTCATTCCCTCGAGCTAAAAGTAGGGGAACCAATAATACTGTTACGTAACTTGAACCTTACCGGAGGCCTATGCAATGGAACACGAATGATAGTCACACAGCTTCTCGAAGAAGTCTTTCTTCCACGTATCACACTCATAAATAGACACTTGCAAATGCCATTCGTCTTTAAAAGAAAGAAATTCCCTGTAAAAGTTTCTTACGCGATGACCATAAATAAAAGCCAAGGCCAATCCTTGGAGAAGATAGGAATTTTTCTACCAGAACCAGTATTTGCCCATGGGCAATTATATGTTGCCTTTTTCAGAGCAACATCTCCCCAGGGGCTAAAAATCTTAATTAAAAATGGAACAGAAGACCCACAAAACACAACAAAAAACATAGTATACAAAGATTTCCTTACTGTTGTAAGAATACCACAGGTTTCATGCATATCCTATTGCATAAGCAATACTACTTCTAATTTGCATATACATACATCTTATCAATATCATTAGTTAAATAAACATATTTATGACTAACTTCCATTGTGACCAATACATGTAGTAACTTTTACATAACACTTCATGTTGTCACTTAAATAAATGCATCTCTAACTATGCCCTACTCTTAGCAATAAACTCATTTCCGTTGCTTCCTATATTGCAAATCAATGGCAGAAACCAGCAAGATAATCCCGCCACCAACAGACGGGGAAAATGAGGCTATTCGAATATGAAATCATCAATCTGCAAGATATCAAACCAACACACACAAACAAAACAATCGATGTACGGGTATATCGAAAATGGATTGCGAAGAACACAACGACTAAAGAACCAACTCATTTCTGCTGTATATTACTAGACAAGGAGGTAAAATCCATTAATCTTTTAAATGAACATTTCACACACATCATCGACGTAATTCATCCAGGTCCTTGACCAGTTTCCATTCCTTGACCAGTTTCCATTCTAACAGGGAAATGCAAGCAAGTCTGACTTTACAACTTGAAGTGTTACATTCATGGTCATTGAGTTCTCACCACTTGAAATTCTAGCGCATGCCTTTTTTACTTCTTAGTTATATAAGAATTAGTATGTGAATGTTAAAACATATTTAGCATTAGTGATTTTGGTCCTTGATATATAGTTATTTACTTTCAGCCAACCATTAAAACCATAGAGATTGCAGTCATAGCCTCATAGGCAAAACTATGATAATTTAGTTGCCTGGCAATTAAAAAAAGGAACATAGCCCAAACGAGTACCAAATAGCCCAATCAAATAGAAAAAGGCTAAAGAAAAAAACAAATGATACTACTACATTCGAAATTAAAGTAGATATACTGATAAGAGAAAAAAAATGTTACAAAAGTACCGACGCATTCAGATAAAAAAATACCCGCAGTAACATTTTCGAATTGATTTGAACAGTGTCATTTTACACCATGAGACCAAAAAAATAAATTCAAAAAATAAAATTTTAACGCCACGCAACAACGCATAAGACCATAAAAAAAACTACTAAACACGATACTGAAAAAGTAAACCCGCACTATTAAATATGAGACCGACAAAATAAACTCGCACAAAATTAAAGGGGAAAAAAAAGAATTAATGACACGCAACAACGCGCGAAAAATTAACGCACCGCAGTAACGTGCAGGAAAAAATAAACTTACACTATTAAACATAAAAAAAAACGCGCGAAAAAAAATATATATATATATATATAAATAAATTTAACCCCCTGCAACAACGCGCGAAAAATTAACGCCCGCAGCAACGCGCGGATATCTTTGCTTGTTGTAGTCATAGCCTCATAGGCAAAAGCAAAACTGTGATAATTCAGTTGCCTGGCAATTAAAAAAAGGAACATAGCCCAAACGAGTACCAAATAGCCCAATCAAATAGAAAAAGGCTAAAGAAAAAAACAAATGATACTACTACATTCGAAATTAAAGTAGATATACTGATGTGCTGATCAAACGCTATAAAATTTGCAAAATATACCCAAACAACAAATAGCGCGGGCATTTCTGCTTGTTATACACACATAGATAGTAGTGATTTCCTGAAGCTTCTACAAAGTTTTTTCCCCCAATCTTTACATAGATGATACCGATTCCTGACCTTCCTCAAAGCTTCTTCCTATAATTTTGTGTGAGGCTCATTAACACAAATGAATCATATGCCGGTATGTACTTTATTTGAGTTCTTTGTTTCTCATTTTTTATTTTGAAATCAGGGTTTTGTCAAAATTTGGGGTTTTTGTTAATTTCGTTTTTTATATGAACTGATAGTAGCAATATTATGCATTTATTCGTTTTTGTGTGTCTAAAAATTCCAGACGAGGCCTTGAATATTTGAATTAAAATGAGATTTAAAATTAGTAATAGATATGTTTATGAGTTAACCGTGGTGATAAATGTGTTTATAACCTGTGGTCATCAGCAGGGGCGGCTCAACCTTCATGGGGGCCTAAAGCGAAGCTTTGAAACAGAGCCTTTTTACAAAGTTATTTGCCGAAAAATTGTTTATAGGAAAATTATCTTTCTAGCTTTTTTTGATGCGAAATCTTTGATTAATTTTTTAAATCAATATCGTATAATATTTCGTTTTCAATAGATAAATGAGCCAACCATTTAATCTTTCTTGTGACATTTCTTATCTTTAATACGAGTAATTTTTAATTAACTTAAGTTTTGAAAAAAAAATTCCGCCGAAGCAACCGTCACCGGAACGGTTAACATTATTCTATATGCAATATAAGCGTTAGGATTTATAATATAGTTAGATATATGAATCAATGTAGCATCTTTTTAAATGTATAGTTTTCCTCAAAACTCTTAGTTCCGAAAATAAATCTAACCCGCTAATATCCGAACAATTGTTATGGCTTAAAGAACTTTCAAGATTAAAACAACTATCTTTTAGCTTATTATCATCAAGTGACATTAAATTTACAAAGATTATATCATCAAGTGACATTAAATTTAGCATCTCTAATAATTTTAACAATTTCCGTTTTTATGGTACATCCAAGTAAACTTATTAGTTCGTTTTGTATATTGTGCCCAAGGTAGTGATTGTGAATTTCATGATTTTTATTCCTTCTGATATGTTCTTATTAGTTTAAATATGCTTAATATTCATAAAATTGGGCTTTTATGTTCTTGATATATTAGGCATTTAGGTTTAAATTTTTACTTGTAAACATTAAATTTAGAAAGAAAAGAGTTCCAAATTCTCGACTATTTAACTTGTATTGGCTATTTGGGGCCTTTTATAATCGAAAATTTATAGACGACGATCTAAAAAACATGCCAGTGACTATATATGCATACAATGTCTTTGAAAATCGGGGGCCTTAGAAATTTGGGGGCCTAAAGCCTTAGCTTTACTTGCCTTACCCTTGAGCCACCCCTGGTCATAAGCTGTCTATAGACTGGGATCATAGTTACTAATTGCATAAATGTTATAGGGTGCATTTTACTCGGTTGGGATTATGCGGAAAGTGGAAGGATGGTAGATAGCGAGAATCGCTTGCCTTAGCAACCTTTTCGACGTTATGGTACAATTTAGCATCTTTTTTTTCTAATCCGCAAATTCCTTGAAACAATGTTGTTCTAATGTGTGTAGTTTATAACTTTAGTTAGTAGGTTGGCTTAAGTTCTAATGCAAGCTCAACTGGGATCAAATATATTGTCATTTGTTAGGGGAATGTTGTCAGATGATACATGTGAAGTTTAGACCATTATTGGGCCCAGTTGCCATAAAGAGTGCAAGAATAGCGAATTTAAGAAAGGTAAGATATAAACTAACCGGGTGTGACTGAAATTATAAGGAGATGAAACCCTTTGGGTTCATGGACAATGTAGTGTATGTATCAGTATGAATATACATGCCCTCCTAATTAGCTATATCATCTACAACATAAGATACAGAGCTTAGTCGATGTTTTCTTATAAGTGATCAGGAGTTTCTGAATGTCTATTAGCTTAGTCGATGAGGAATCTATTATTCAAGATTGAAAGGCGGGCTGGGCTCTTTAAACTCAAACACTTGAAATGGCTCTCTTCAACAAAATTAGAAGTCTCACGAGGCAAAGTATATCTCAGACCACTGTATCCAACGGGCACATGACATGACCATCTATGTTTAACGCCTTCCGCTGCATTTCTTCTAAATTCTTTGTTAGTGGTATGTTTTGTGATTATGTTCACTTTATCTTTTTGTTTCTACTTCTACAAACTGTAACATAATTTTATCTGAATGTTGTCAAGGCTTTCATATCAGACCGACGATCACACTTAGAGAAATCATTTTCTGGCTTTGGTGTCGTTGAAGGTAAGAATAACTTATGCATCATTTTCATATAACTGCACATTTGTAATACTCTGTGCATATGCTACAGGGTATATGGTTTATGTCTAACCTACAATAGCAGAAAGATATGACACTTGGTAATGGTGGTTATTGAGGCTAGGAACTCTGAGTACAAGGCTTCGGCTCATGTTCAGGGCCTAAATTGTTCTCTTGACGAGCATAACTTGGGAACACGAGATACAACGACAATTGAAGTGGAGACAGGAATGCTCGCCAATGCCTTGAGATCCAAAATCCAAGCATGAGGAAAACGAGGCCTATCTTTCTGAGATTAAGGTTTGTTAAACGAATGCATAACAGTATTTTGTATTTCCAAAATATTGAAAATACTTTTCATTGATGTCAATTTTCTTTCATGCAGACCATTGGCCCGCTTGCATCGCGCTTATTACGACAGTTGTGTCATGCTTTGTAATTTTTAAGCAATCTTCCAACGTGACGTAAAAGGGCAGAAGTAGAGGCGTAGTTTGATGTGCAGGTTGCTGAGGAGGTTACTCATGCTAAAACGGCCAGAGATTTGAATACACAAGTAGGTTAAAATCTTAAAGTTATTTGCTAAATAGATTATATTTTTATGCTTTGAGAAGGCTTGGGGTGGGTTGAAATGAAATTGCGGTGGGTCAAAATGGGTAATTAAAATGTTAAGGCTCATGGTGAATAAAACTTTCTCAAAATTTTGTAAGACGTTGTGTTTACCGCAATATATGTCATTCTCTATAAACTACAACCAACTCTCTCAACATCTTATGTTCTTTTCAGCAATGATTAAAGAAATGAACGCAGACCGCTGCAGATCAGAGGGTATTGAAAGAAGGTATAACTTCAGGGCAATATCATTATGCTGTTAATTCTCTAACTTTGTTCTTCGGGTTCTATCGATGTTGTTCAGCCTGCAAAAAGTGGGAGATCAGGTACTACCGTTGATCAGAAATCTGACGTCATTGTTTTTCCACATGTTCTGCAGGCTCAAGCTAATGAGGTCTCGAACTTACTTCACTATTATGGCTTTGTCTAGCATATATAATTAGGCTTTGAATTATAACGTAGGCTTTGAATTGAAAGTGGAATTATATGACGAATAGCTCTATATAATGTGCTCTAAAGTTGACATGACCTGATGTGGAGTTGCAACAAGATAATATACTGAGTAGGTTAAGAACCATGAGTGTGCATACTTAAGGATATAATATTCACGTGGCTTTAAAGATAACAAGTCATACTCAAAAAAACATCTACAAGGTGATGGCACTTGATGACATTGACAATGAGAAGCTACGAGCAAGGTAAATTTTGTGTGTAATATGGTAGGCAATCCCAAACAGTAACTTTAGAATGAACCGTTTGTCGGTTTCGTTTGTGTATCCGGTTTATATCATTGGAGATGGTGGAACTCAAAAGGGAACATCATATATCAGGTAATTGTCATATAATTAGTTTCTTGGGTGTTTGGAATTGCTTATATCAACTGTCATGACTTAATTCAAGATTGTTGACTTTATGTGTACGTGGTCAAACCAATCTTGAATTTTTGGTAAATTCTAATTCTGATTGTGTTGTTCGTTTTTGCATGGTTTAGAGTTTTGAACATGATTGTATATACTATAGTTTTCTATAGATTTAGATATGAGATTGTTCGGTTTTAATGTTGGTTTTCTGACTGAGTTTTTTACTTTCTTTGTGCAGAACTCTGAATCGTCTGCAAGCTTTGGTGGTAGAAGACAAAAGAGGAGAGGTATAGCTACTTTTCAACAACCATTCAAGCTAAGAACTAAGGTTAGCGGTTAGTCATTTACTATTACTTATTATGCAATTATATAGTAGTTTAAACGTCTAGAGCTATGAAGAGATGCTTAAATTCGGTTGGTAATTACTAAGTAACGTTCTATGATGTAGAGGTAAGTCGCGATTTAGAGCATACACTAAGAGTTCTATTACACGTTGACTTCTTACCATCTCTGTTATGTCATGAGAGGTACCTCTAAAATCTTATGTATGCAAAGTGAACAACACATTTTGTTTATGATGCATTACATCAAAAGGCTTAGTTATAAATAGCGTGTTGGGACATCTGATTTTGATGTGATTAGTGCGTTGTTCAAGAATCAGATTCTGATCAATTTATATTCTTTACGAAAATTCTTTACTTTCTGCCTTTATATTAAGAACAACATGATTATAGCAGGATTGGCGGAATTAAAGAAAGATCATGCAATCGAATTGCTAAATGCACGAGCTTCAGAAAATCAAAGAAGATAGAAAACGAGAGAATGTAGCTCCTAAACAAAAGGAGCTTCTTTATCAACTTTGACAGATTGACAAGATAGAAGAAAAATAATGTGGTATTCGTAAGCAAAAGTTCTACAAAGTTGTACTTTTTTCTTTCTTCTTAGGTTTTATAAAGTACATATCCTTTTTTCAATCCGCACACATTCATATTTCTTTGCGTATAAATGTTTACTAGTTATAATACCCGTGCACGCACAGGTTTTTTTCTAAATTTTTTAATAATGTGTTTTTATCTTTTAAAAATAAATAGTAATTGACCCAACATATTACATGGTTTCATGTTGTTTTTATTCATGTAATAATTATTATTATATTTTTGCACGCATTACCGTCAGGTCTTTTCGGTAAAAAATAACGCGTCTGCCATCCGCATAGCTTTTAAAGCTAAGAGCTTCCATCCAAACTACCCTAACAATATGGAGTTGTGTTACATTGTACATAAATCTCTAAACTTTATTATAAATTATAAATTATAAAGTTTTATTAAAAGCCAACATGTTTCATTAATACTGCATTAAATGATGTTGGGTCGACCCGCCGGAGATGTAACCCACCCACCGAAACTATTGCTTGAACCCGCCTGAAAACCCGCCAGGCTGAAACTCGAGTTCCAACACATTATTATATTCCATCATTGCCACGTACCCCATACGTGTTACCATCAACTAAAACTAAAAAAACACACACATGTACACACACACACCCCTCTTATCTCTCTTTGATAAAGGATCTCAACACACACCTCTCTCGATCTTTCTTGCTCTCTCTCTCTAAATCGGATCTCATCGATGATAATATGGTTCGTATTTGCTTCTGAGGGTTTAAAAACCTATGGTCTACTCTTTTGTCACTAAGTTGAAATCTAATGGAGTTGGTTTTGATCGTGCTTTTTTTTGTTACTGCAGTAAGAGATGAGCCAGGGTTTGTTTGGTGATGATGGTTTTGGTAGTGGAATTATTATTGAGTGTTTGGTTGGTGACAATTTTTTGGCCTTATTAAGCTTGAAATAAAGAAGGTATGTAACTGTTACTGTTGATTTCATGATCTTTATTGGGTTTTTGTTTTTTTTATGTTTCTAAAAAGGGTTGTTTGGCTTTATTTGTGATTAAAATTGTTCTTGATTAGATACCACTGAGATGTGATATTGATGCTGAGATTGTTGTTGTTACTGCTTAGAATCATGAATTATGGTTCTGACTTGCTTATACTTTTGGCTTATGCTCCTTCGATGCCACCACTCATTTCGTTGCTGCTATCCATGGCGTGCGACGATAGTGACAGGTGTGTGACGATGGTGATAGGCTCATAGGCTGTAAAACAAGCTAACAAGTTGAAATTGAGTTGTATCTTAGCGGGGCAGCACGAAAACGTGTTTGCAGCCATGGTGGCTCGAAGTCTCTTTTACCCGAGTTTCATGAGAATTGAGCCTTATATTTCATGACAGATTGTGAAAGGCTATGTATAATCTGAGCCTTGGGTATAAGGCACATTATGTGTGAAAGGGATGCGATAAGAATCATGGTGATAGCTATTGTGATTAGTGTATTTTCGATCACTTTCTATTTCATGAGAATTGTGGTGATATCCATTGTCAATGGCTATGCTAAATTTGAAAGGCTATGATGAAGAGGTGTGTTAAATTTGAGATTTGAGACACACTACCATTTTAGAGGTGCCGTTAAAGCTATGATTACCCGTATCTTGGTGGGGCAACCTTTTAGGCTTGTTGTCATGGTGGTTCTATACTCTTTAACGTGTATTGTACCAGGAATATCCTCACATTTTAATTTGAATACATCACACGATTTTGCGGTAGCTGTATCGATTGCAACGTTTTTGTTTACTGTGATGGTAACACGTATGGGGTACGTGGCAATGATGGAATATAATTATGGGTTGGACCCCGGGTATCAGCCTGGCGGGTTTTCAGACGGGTTCAGGCAAGAGTTCTGGTGGGTAAGACCCAACAGCATTTAATGCTAGATGCTGCCTTTTAATTAAAGTTATAATTATAATATAATACAGCACACGCTTTTGCGGTGTCTGTAGCTGTATTGATTGCAACGTTAATATCTCTATCAGTTCCTGTCAATTATAAATAGATGTGATGAATTTGAGCAGGTTCGATCAAAGCCGTGATTGTCTGCTTCTTGGCGGGGCAACCTGTTAGGTTTGCAGCCATGGAAAATGTATTCGATTTTCGATTCCTAGCATATCTAAGCCTCATAGATACAACTTTCATCTTCATTTTATACCTACCTGAGGTTAAATAGGAGTACTAAAGAAACACTAGTCGTGATGATCATTTTTCCCATTCGTTTTGATAACTATACTAGACCTGGCATTTGGCGGGGTAAGTCTTAACAAGGTATGACAAAAAATCTAAATTTAGGGTTTTTTTGGTTTTGGGCAATTAAGATGGTATTGATTGTTTTTTGTGATTGATTGGTTTTTGTAATCAGAATTAGAGTGAGATGGGTGGGAGGGTGATTTTGATGAGGTGTATGGTGACTTGAGGTACGGGGCTTATGTTTCGCAACTTCACTTTTTTTGGCTTATTTCCGGACTTTTTGCTATTTCGGTTTACAAAATTATTCCCGTGCAACAACATTCGTTTTTAAAAAAAATATTGCATTAACTGTGGTCTACATGTACATCCTTTACTGTGTGATGCCAACGATGCCCTTCATAATGTTTGGTAAGATAGAATCATTTCTTTTTCTATGCAATTTTTTTGAAATATGAATGAAACATCGATACAAATTTAATTTACTTTTTTAGTTTGTTTCCCAAACACCCCTAAATAGATTTTTAAAGCTGATAATACATTTTTATGTATACCCATGTTGCATTTAGGAGGGACAAAGTGTCATGTGGCACTAGACAGGCAAGACGGAGTGACAGCAAAGCTGAAAATAGCAAACCTGAGCCTTGATACATCTATCAGGTAGCATTTTTTAATTTCGAGCTTGAAAATAATGATGTGTATCTATATTATCAAGTAATCGCAATGCATTTTGTTCAATTTCAAGAGTTTGTACCTAAAGTAATGGTGACCAACGAAATATATTAGGAGTCAGGCCTACAAAACTAAGATATTGTTTCCATTATTTTATACTTTTTGCTATTGTTGCAGGTAAATAGTTTTAGTCACTTGCATCACACTGAATCATACCCGTACACTTGGCTAAATTTTATGAAACAATTTTCAGAATGGATTCTTGATTTGTGTGTGTATGTGTGTGTGTGTGTGTATCTGTATGCTTAGAAACATATTTCGTATTAGCAAACTTAATGAGCTCTGCTTAGAAAGATGCTACACAGAGTTGGTATTTGAACATATATATATGATATATGCATTTTTGTGGCTTTTGCAGGTATACGATGTAGAGATTATAATACGCGCACGTTTCTTACTTGAGTGCAATGTCAATTTATAAGCTGGCGTAAAGGGCCAGATAGGTGCGATTTGATTCATTTAAGGCTGTACAGTTTTTCATCCATCTGTGATTTACTTAACCATCACCTCTAATACTTTAAGATTAGATGAGATATTGGCAACGGGTAAAGGAACCACCCATATTCTAATACTTTAAAGGGGTGTTTGGGATTGCTTTTGCAATCTGATTATCTGATTGTTTCAATTTCAAATCGTAATAATCTAACAAGTAGTGTTTGGATACGAAAAGTTGAAATTCTATATAATCATTCACTATTTATCTCGCAGGTTCAAGACTATCGAGCTCAATGATGTGAATATAACTCGAAGACACGTGTGTAAAAACTTACTATTTCGTTGCCAATTAGCTTAGGTAATACAAGGAATACTGGTATGTGCTTAATTACACATACCTTTTGCCTATAAAAACAAGCCTAAATGACCAAAAACGGACATAAAATGCCAAATATATCAAAAATACATTGTATTTGTGTCTTTTGTGATTTATGATTGTGCAGGTAACGGATATCAACAAAAAATGACAAAAACAAAGCCAAAAGGACAAAACCGAGCCCGAGAATGGAAAGAGCGTGAAAAGTCAAAGTCAAAGTGAAAGATCAAAGCCAAAGACGTGTGCATCTTAAATGGACCAACCCGCATCCCCGTTAATAGGCCAAGTCAGCCCGTTAAGCCTTTATCTGTAAAACTTATAAGCTAAAAATTCCAAGTCCAAATCCATAATCAAACCGGCCCAAACTAAAAGCCCAATAAGCCTATAAAGCCCTAACCATAATCCCTTTTAAACCTTTACATCGTTAGTCCCTGGGGTTTACACTGTTAGTCCTTAGGGACTAACATAGTAAGTCCTTCACCCTTAACACTCGTTAACCTATTATCCCCAAAACCAGTCAAACACTTTTCCAGCCATAAACACTATTCATCCATCCCGTCCCTTTCCAGCCCTGCAACCTGACAAAACACAAAACCCAACCTTAACCCCACCCCCAACAAGAAGACAAGCCATGTTGGCAATCCTAAGTTAAATGATTGGCTGATGGGACAAGGACATCAAATCAAGGGCTATGATGAAGTCAAAGAAACACAAATAAAGATCAATGGCTATAATTATAGGCTTAGAGAGTACTCACCCATCCTCCTCACATAAGAAGCACAACTTGAAGACCTAGAGGCTTCTAAAGCCGGCTATAAATGGAGGACCATTGTCACACGACGAAAAAAGTTTTTATCAAGTTTTTTTTATAAGTTTTAAGTAGTTTTCTAAGTTTTTATTGTACTTTTTCCAGCTTATTGTACTTTCTTTTAAAAGTCTCGTACTTTTTTTTAAGTTTAATGAAATTAATGTTTTTATGTTAAATTCTGTTTTTTAAGATTAATGCACTTTATGTTTAAAAAATGTTTGTTAAGCTCTCTTAAGCTATTTTCCTTGTCTTTTAAGCTGTTTTACTTAAGCTATATAAACTTTTCCATAGTTTATATAGCTTAAGTCATTTTCACTAAAAATCACTCAAAAAGCTAAAATGGAAGATAAGCCAAATCTGGAAGGGCTTATGGGTTTTACCAGCTTATCTTTGATAAGCTGGAGTTTGTAGATCAACTCATTAAGAGCTTAGTTGCCCTTGTTTATAGCAAAGGGCAAGGTACTCTCTCCTTTTCTCATTTTGGCTTAAAACCGCTTATTTACTGCTTATTATTGCTTACGTATGTTGTTCATTGCTTATTTATGCTTACTTATTGCTTATATGTCATTTACTTATGTTTTTAGTTAAAACTGTCTTAAATAACTTTTAACTGCTTATTCTTATTTGCTTATTTTAAGTGCTTAATTTTGTGTTCTAATTGCTTATTTGTCTTTATTTTACCTTATGCTTAATCTTTGTTGAGTTTTTATAAGTTTTCTAAGTGGAAATCAAGCTTAAAATGGTTTTGAGATT
>BQNB010185761.1:0-12187 GCA_026074375.1 Tanacetum coccineum
AATCATTGAATCAGCAAATGCACTTGCATAAGATTCTTCATCTTCATCACTATCAACCAGTTTATAAATCTCCTCATGTTGTAGCATTTCTTAAACCTTAGCAATGTTTTCTTTAGCTTCAGCATCTAAAGTAGTTTTATGTAAAGTTAAACTCAACCATTTCATCTCTTTCTATATCATCTCCAGGAGGTGGAATAGATGGTGTGCTTTGTTTCTTCTTTCTGATAATGATTCTCCTTGAACTAGATTCTATAGCAGTCTGTTTCTTCTTCTTTAACTCCTGAGGACTAGCAGAAATGGTAGGCGTCCTAGGGGCCATAGGTGTATTCCTATTCGTTCCTTGGGTAGAAACAACCGGTTGTGGTTGATTCATTGGAACGTCTACCTTTATAAACACCATCTCATACTCCTTAAAATCATCTGTCTCTCTAATCTTCGCAGTTAAGAGAGCATCCGGAATCAGCATCCCTCGAACTAAGACATTTCTCGTTGTATACACACTTACCAAAGGAACATCATCCTTGATAGAATGATAATCTTCGTCTAGCCTTTTGGGAATATTAGGGAATTTGTCCATCAGATCAGCAACAATCAACTTGATGAAACGAGGATACTGAATAGCTTCCTTTTTCTGAAACACATTATTCATAAAATCCCACCAAAGAAGTGCAACATAATCAACATGTGTTTGATTGAGTACAACATTAAACAACTGAAGAATGTTGATCTTGGTTTGATCATGGCCAGAAGTTCTTGTTGTTAAAAAGCGGTTGAATACTTTGAACATCGTCTGCCATGGTTGAGCCAAATTCTTTATGTAGAAAACACTGACTTTGTCAACAACACCTTGATAACCAACTCTGTTTATGAATGCCTCAATAGTATGAATGTTGGCTGGTGCGACAAATGGATTCAGGGGTTTCCACTGGTAAATGAAGAGTATCTCGGAATATATCCACAGTATATATGAAATGTTGAGTATCCAGCATGAATTTGATCGTGTCCTCAGTATCTGGTACCTTGCTCACCGTCCGCCAGAATTATTGTAGGTACACAGCAGGGACATCAGCAGTTGCAATTAAAGCATAACTGAGACAATGATAAAGTAGTATCAGCCTAACTATCTTGCATTCAGGAGAGCAAGGAATACTCTGCGACACCGCATAATTGTTGCATCTCCCGATTGATTTGTATTGTGGAACAAGTTGAGCTGCTGGAATCACGTGTTGAGCCATGTGGAATACTGTATAATGACATGAAATGAATAGTGAGATGAGGTATAGTTTGTAAATTTGCACATATTTGACATGTTTTGTCTCTTTCCACTCTGTTTGTTTTTATGCTATGGCATTTCCTTTTTAAGCATTTACTGATCATTTTCTTTCTCATGTGCCAATTCTTGCTTTTTCGGGCACATGCCATACGCTTTATTCTTTTAAACTCATTTTGTATGCTCTGGCAATTCTTTTTTGAGCATACTTTGATTTGCTTTTTCACGTATGGATTTTATCTCTCTTTCTGTTTGTTTTTCCTCACCAAAAAGTTTTTGATGAAATGATACTCTTTCAAGAATAATAAAGATATACTCTGATTTTTAACAACTTTTGACTTTTTAAGAAATCCAAGAGTATAACTTTGTATTCTTTAAAACCTTTTGTGAAAGAGTACCACTTGCTGACACAAAAATATAACTTTTTGATTTAGAATTTGAGATAACTTTTCCAAAGCCAGTTTTTTTTCAAAGATTCCTTGAAAACATTATATATAACCAATCTATTGAGACATAACTGGGATGGTCACTAAGTCACTCACTCCTCATTCTGTTCATTGCAGAAAACGGTATCTTCCCTAAGATCATCAAGCTCATTTGTTGGAATAGCAAAAGAGATTACAATCAAAATAAAAGTATATTTGAAATTGGGTTTTCTACCGCGAATTCAACTCATTACGGACGTTTTATAATGCGAGTGTGTTTAAATAGAGCGATTCGAGGTAAAGAATGCAGTAGCAATGGCTTCGACCACAGAAATTATGGTACTATAGACAAAGATAAGCATTGTTCGGAGCTTCCTCGACTTGATTTTGTTGTCGATTACGTCTTTACACTACACCTTTTTGTTCGGGGGGGGGGGCGGTTTTCGAGATAAAGTTTTATGATCAATGCCTAACTTTGCATAAAGATGCCCTTGTAATTTCTCATTTTTTGATTTTGGTTTCTTATCAGTTTGAATCGACATAATTAAAGCCTTTAGATTCCTTTGATCTTGATTAACAAAATCGATAATCATATCTGGAGCCTCATCTTTGGTGCAAAGAAAATATACCCATGTGTATCGAGAATAGTCATCATACATATCACTGTGTAATATATTTCTTTCACTGATATCTTGCGGACTCTTATTGGTGCACACAATCCATATGAAGTTTATTAGAGTTTGGATTGTGCTTTGAAACCAATTTAGGTGGGAATTTGAAGCTATTTCTTGCTTTTACCTGTTCACAGCTGAACATAAATGGTTTTTGCTGTACTTTAAAAGTTCGAAAAGCCAATCAAACTTAGTTCATGTGATGTGATGCTTGGTTAATAGTGCCAAAATTTAATGAGAGACAACCGGTGATGCCATAACCAAGATTTTGTTGATGTGGCTATGGACATTAAGCACACCGGAGAAGAAGCCGCCATCTCGGAAATAGAGATAGTATAAAGATTTGGATTCTCGTGATCACTCTTAGTAAATCATCTCCAAATTTCGAACTTACACGTGTTTGATTCGAAAGGTAATTCTTAAAAATCTTCGTTCTCACGGAACTTGTCCAAACCAAAAACAGATTTATGCCAAGCCCAAGGCCTTCAACATAATAGACATGACAAATAGTGAGATTGTCTTGAACATAATCTCTATAGCCTTGGATTGCAGCGAAATGATCATTCCCAAAGCGGACTGTTCCTATGAATTTCTCAACGAAATTTCGCAATTGAAGATTGCTAGTCATATGCTTTGAGCATCCGCTATCAACAATCCACGGTACAAGCTGGATCACCTACATTACATGAAACAAATATAGATGGAAGAGTGGACGGTTTGGGTACGCATTTGTTAGTGGTAACCGGTGTGTTAGTCTTAGATTTAACACTGGCTCTACCCTTATACACATTCGATTGTGATTTCACACTTTTTCTTTTGGGTGTCCAACTAAAACCTTGTTGATATTCAAATCACTTTTGCCATTTTCTTCTTGTTGCTATTTATTGTTCATGTAATTGCTAAGTATCCTACTTTGACTAGATTTCTGAGATAGTGACGACACACTCAAGACCTTATTTGTTGTTGTTGGGGTTTTAACAACATTGAATCTAGATTTTGCAACTACAGATCTAGCTCCTAAACCCTTAGATGTTGTTGTTACGGGGGAAGTAAATAAGGCTCTCTTGATACTAGATTTCCTAGTCAAAGCATTACGTGCAACACATTTTTCATGAGAATGTAAAAATACATCAAGACCACAAGAAATACACAACATATTCAAACCATCGTTTACAGCATTTACAATCTTAGAACTTGTTATACATGCATTGGTTTGACAAACATTCGAAGGTGTTGTTTCATATTTATTAGAATCTAAGCAAACACTATTTGATGTCTTCAAAACATATGTAGATTATCTCTTAGTGTTCTTCAAGACAGTATTCTTCGATTTATTGTCCTTAGACTTGGGTCTTCTAACACTATTTGAACTGCCTACACCTGTGGAATTAGAAACATTTGTGTTAGCCTTAGAATCCTTTGTTTTTTTGTCTTCCTGATTGATTTTATACATTCCTCTTGCAATTACATTTGCATTGTGTTGTTGTTTTTGCGCAATTGTGGGAGTAGATTGTGAAGTGATTGGTTTTGACCTATATGAAGTAACATTAGTGTTTGACACGTTCTTAGCCTTAATTGCTAGATTTTTGTTGAACGGTGTGACACACAGAAGTTGTCCTAAGGTCTCAGATTTGTCAAACTTAGTATTCACATGCTTCCCTTTGTCAATCGTTTAAAGTTTACTCTTAAGCTCATAAATTGTCATCAAAAGATCTTGATTTTGAGCACGAACTTCAGTATAAGCATATGTATTTTGAGTGACATCTTCAAACATTTCATTAATTTCATTTTAATGTTGAGCCCGTGTTGCTTTGATTGAGTTAAAAAGCTTTTGAAATTCAAGTTTAATATTTTCTCGTTCTTTAACAGTAGACTCAACTTGTTGTTTTAGCAACACGTTCTCATCATGCAATGTTGAAAGCTTTGCTTTCCAAGAGACATCACAAGCCATTTTCTCTTTTTGATGTTGCAATTCGAGTTCAAATTCAATACTTTGAGCTTGTGATCTTTGAAAATCATTTTCAAGAATTTTGATTCTTTTGAGCAAATTGGCTTGGATATCTCTTGAATCACTTGCACTTTTCTCAAGTTTAACTTTTAACAACTCATGTTTTTGTTGTTCTACCGAAAGCAACACACAATCTCGGATTTCACTTGTCAAGGATACTTCCAAAAGTCGATCAATTTCATTTTGCAAAGGAATTTCTGTTGGAGATTTTCCATTGACTTTTTGTTCCATTGATTCAAAAATATTTAACATTTCCTGCACTTCCTCAATGAGTTCCTCTTTGATTTCACTCAAAGTCTTGTATAAAGATCTTGACATCGGAATCACATCGGTTTTATAAAACTCTCTTAATTCATTTTGGCTATCAGACATCCATCTTCGTTCTGTGTCTTGTAAAAAAGTTTTATTAATCCTTGTTTGGAAACCGACAATTGTGTCTCCCAATGATCAATCATTTTTAATAACCAACTCTCATTTGGCATTTTTGGACCTGGTGATTCCGATGGAACATCTTTAGACTTAGAACCATTTTCAAAAGTAGAAGGAATTGAAAAATATGTTTGTTCAGCAGAAAGTTCCTGTTGAGGAACAAATGTGTCATAAAGCGCATTCAATTTTTCATAATAATGTCTCATTTTGTTTTGACTTTCTTCGGCATCCTCTAAACTTTCCTCAGAATCAGTTGAATGAATTACCAACTTATTACTGTGAATTAAATCACCATCATACATTTTAGGTTATGCTGCAATGGCCTTCTTGAGACGCTCAGGATTTGTATAACCCAACCCAGCTTTAAGAAACGGATCATAAACTTTATTTGGTTTTTTCCCAAGCATGTGAATCGTTTGAATTGACTGACCCATTTTATAAACAATTCTATCATGAGAACTCAGTTTCTCTTCGAGATCAAGGATATCATCAAGATATTGATCTTCTCGTTCTTTAAAAGCCTTCTTTTCTAACTTAATTTCATGTTGAATTATTATTTTTTCATTTTTTACTTTGAGAAAATCATTTTGATTTTTTTATTTTTCTTTCACAAGTCGGTCAATCATGTCCTTTTCATTCCTTAATTCACATTCTAATTCATCACATGTTTCTTTATATGTTGAGTAATGAACTGTTTTTGACTCAAATGTTTTGACCCGATCCTTAAACGTCTCAAGTTCCTGTTGTAGCAAATCTTTTTGCTTTTTAAGCTCATTATTCAAACGTTTTTTTATTTTCAACTTCGTGTTGAACATTGTATGCTAGCATTTGTATTTCACGATATTCTTCATGAGCAGTTGAATCATGTTCATACGTGCCACTATTATTTTCCACAAATGGATCATCAAATATGATATTAGAATCTATTTGATCATCATCCATTGTTTGAATAATAGTTTGACGTTTCGCATGACTCACTTGTTCATGAACCTTAGATGAAGCATGTACCTGGCTAACAGTCTTTGCATCATATGATGGTACAGTCTCAGCATTCTCATTAGCTGGTTAGAGTCGAGCCATTAACATGACTGCTACAGTTAACTCTTCTAATTTTTCTCCATATGAAGTGTCAAGCATGAAATCATTCTCTTCATTGCTGAGGTTGCTTCCAGCTTCATCTTTCATAGCTAACAACATCTGTTCTCTGAAATACTTTGAATCACTAACTTTTGGTTTTTGACATTCACGAGCATAATGACCTTTCTTATTGTAATTATAACACTGAACAGTTGCTTTGCCTGTAGTAGACTCAGTTCATGTAACACGCTGAATAATCTAATTTCCTTCATCACCAGTATTTCCTGTATTAAACCCTTGATTTTTGTTTCTCCCTGCATTCTTGTTAGCATTTCCACCATAACCTGCATTCTTGGTTTGTATTTCAACTCGACCATCCTGAACCACAGCTTGATTCCTTGTGTTAGAGGAAACACGAAGACGATTGTTGGTGGGTGTAGTGAACTTTTAAGAGATTGCTCGAGCGAGTAACATCATAGCTGTTGTAAGCTTATCCTATTGAGAATTGCCTTGTAACTCCCCATGATATTCATCATCATAATCAACAACTGATGGAGGATGCGTAACATAGTATGTTTGTGGAGAAGAAGAAGAGTTTGTATGAGAGTGTGATGAAGAAGCATTTGAATGAGCAATAAGAGCTAAAGGATCATGATTCTTGGCAGCTTTGTTTGCCCTTGATAATAGAACATGTGGTTCAAATTGCACTAAATGATCATACAACACATCATAAGAGACTGCAGGTCCAGTTTGATTATGACTAACCATGGTAACATATTTGCTCCATTCTGGTTGCAAGCAATTGAGAAACTTTCTATTGATTGCCACCGGTATCAGACGAACATTATTACGATCTATGATGTTCACAAGTGTTGTCAACCTTTTATGCACAGAGTCTAAAGATTCCCCTTCTTTAGCTGCAAACTTATCAAACTCATCCATAAGACGTGAATGTCTCACATGAGTAGTTATTTCAGATCCTTGCATCAACCTTTTGATTCGTTCCCACATTTCTTTAGCATCTTTACATGCATCCACTGAATTGTATATATCATTTGGTATAGCTTGAAGAAGATAATTCATAACCCTAACATCAACAATGTATTGCTTTTTGTTACCCTCAGTCATTTTGGACAATGGTTCAAGCATTGGTACAGTAGAATGTATTAGATCAACAACCATGGGTCTTTGATAAGGGCCATTTTGTATCAAATTCCACATTCTCTCCCCGTCTTCAAGCTTATTATCAAAAAACCTTCTGAATTGACTTTCCCATGGAATATAATTCCCCTTCTCAAGCATTGGAGGTCTTTCATTAGCTCCTAATTCAGCGAGAGTTTGTTGATTAGAGTTGGTTGAATTACTAGAAGTAGACATGTTGTATCAAATGACTACAAAGCAAACTTGGATCGTTTTGGAGATGAAGTATTGTAATCGTGAAGTGAACGAGCAATAACAACCTTGTCTTAAATCACACTTTGAACTTTGTTACGAAATCCAAACAAGAAGATACGAAACCTCTAAACAGTGTAACAAAACCTCAAAAAATGATGTTACGAAACCTCTTGAGTCTGTTAGGAAACCTCTAAAATAGTGTACGAAACCTCAAAGATGTGATACAAAACCTCTTACAAAACCGCTTACGAAACCGCTTATGAAACCTTTTTGTTATAAAAACTGTGATACGGAACCTCTGATATACAAAACCAAGTTTGCTTTGTTGTCATTTAATACAACATGTTTTTCACAGTTTGCACAGTTTTCTCATAGCCCTATTTTTCTACTGTTTTTTCGTTAGGGGAAAACAATACTCAAATGTGTTTTGAACTGTACGAAATATGGTTTTGTTTTTGGGACAACATATGTGCTTATGACTGCTATGTGAATATTATGTGTTGCATGATTGTTTGGATCGGAGGGTTACGCCTAATATTATAATGTGGCATGGATTGTTTGATTGGAGGGTTAGCCTATTCCCTGTATTTGTACGATGATTGGATTGGTGTATGGGTATGTCCTACCATGTATTTGTCAATGTTGTGTGGTTATTAGATTGGAAGGGGTACGGCCTACCTGGTTGTGTGATGTTCTGTCCTATTTAAGTGCTAAGCTAGTTAGGCCCTTCTAGATGTAATAAGTAAGTGCATATAGGCGATTGACTTAGAGAGATTGCTAGGTTGTGATTTACATGACTAGCGGGGACTGCTATGTCAGGGTTGATTGCATATATATTCACTTTTCATTTGCAATTTGTCAATGTTTTGAAAATATTGGCACAAACTTTTGGGGTTTAAGGGTCAAAACCTATGAGCTCACAACATTGTTTTGTTGACGTTTTTGAGGTTCTATTTTCAGTTGTGAAAGTGAAAAGAGGAATACTTGGTGATATGTGATAGCAGACTTAGAAGTATCCCGTGTAGATTTTCTTGTGATGTCTTGCTGGTTTTTTTTAGTTGTGGTATTTAGTATTTGGAAGATTTTGGTTTAAGTTTAGACTTGGACCCTTGTGTGGGCTATTGGGATTGTAAGAGGTTATGGATTTGATTGTGATTTGGGACATCACTCGAGGTTGTTCGAGGTTGATGGTCTTCATAACACTTGAAGTTTATGCCTTGTAGTTTGCTCTATATTGTATCTTGTGTTATGATTGATCATTATGTTGTGCTCTCAAGTTTCTGCCATTGTCGGGGTGTGATAGATTGCTAATCAAAGCCAAGGTTATAGAGAACTAGGTGGATTGGCCTAGACTATAACCTAAGATCCGTCATTTAGTTGTGTATAGGATCTATGTGCGCGGTGTTTCGCTTTTGCTTGCTTTTGCGTGTTCGCGGTTTGGTGCTTTAGTTATGTCAGTCATTAAAATGTGTGAGTTCAATATTGAGTACGATTGTGAAAGGATATGAATATAACTACGGTAGCCAACGTAGTTATAAGCGTATCATAACTCACTCGTATTTAGTAATGTCGTTTACACAAATAGATGTTGACACCATAAGGTGGTATTATGTGTATAGTTATATATACAGTAAGATATTCTATATATATGTTAGTCTTCCCACCTACCCAACATTGTTCATGTTCTCCCTCGTGTAGATAATGCCGCCAAGGATGAGGACCCAAAGTGCTGGCCGGCCTGTTGCCAAATTACGAAGAGGGGGAATAGGTAAACGGGTTGGTAGAGGTGGAAGGGGTAGAAGACCTAGGGGAGGTAATGATGAGCGTGTTGATGAATTGAATGGTCAAGGAAATGACTAGGGGTTGGGAGCTAATAGGGGCGTAGAGGGAGTCAATGAGAATGTAGAGGGAGTCAATGAGGGTGTAGGAGGAGCACCCGACTTCTTGACGATCATTTCCCAGCAATTGCAGAACCTCTTACCCGCCATGCTAGCTTAGGTTGGTAACCAAGGGAATGTTAGAAATCAAAATGGTAATGTGGTTAATGAGAACGTTCAGAAGAATGTTGGGAATGTGATAGTAAATGGCAACCAGGTAGGTTGTTCATATAAGGAATTCTTAGCTTGTAACCCTAAGGAATATGATGGTAAAGGAGGTGCTGTAGTTCTTACTCGATGGATTAAGAAAATGGAGTCTGTGCAAGATATGAGTGGTTGTAGTATTGACCAAAAAGTGAAATACACTGCTGGTTTATTTATGGGTAAGGCTTTAACATGAATGAACTCTCAGATCCACACGCTAAGCCGGGAAGTTGTTGTTAGTATGTCATGGAATGACTTTAAGTTTATGATGATAGAAAAGTTTTGTCCTAGTCATGAAATGCAAAAGTTGGAAACTGAGTTGTGAAATCACGTCATGGTCGGGGCTGACTATGCTGTGTATACTGATAGGTTTCAGGAGTTGGCTAGGTTAGTTCCACATTTGCTGACTCCAGAGAGTAGGAAGATTAAGAGGTATGTGTATGGACTTGCTTTACAGATCCGTGGGATGGTGGTAGCAACGGAGTCAAAGACTATACAGAAGGCTGTGTAGATTTCTGGTGCATTAACCGATGAGGCTGTTAGGAATGGATCAATTAAAAAGGTTAAGAAAAGAGGAAATGTGGGAGAACCTAGCAAGGATAAGAATGGTAGGGATGATAATAAGAGGACTAGGACTGGAAATGCTTTTACTTCTACTGTAAACCCTGTAGGAAGAGAGAATATGGGTACTTGGCCTAAGTGTACCACCGGCAACTCCTACCATGCACCCGGAGGGCCTTGTCGCACTTGCTTCAGTTGTGACTGCCAGGGTCATTTGGCAAAGGATTGTAGAGGCGTGCCTAGGAATGTGAATCCTGTCAATGCTAGAAACCTAACTGTTAAGGCATGTTATGAGTGTGGTGGTGCCGACCATGTCAAGTCAGCTTATCCTAAATTGAATAGGGTACAAGGGCCGGGAGAAAACCATACAAACCAAGTTGCTGCTAATAACGGGGGTCTGGGTCGTAGAAACCAAGGGAACCAAGCTAGGGGTAGGACATTCATGTTGGGAGCAGAGGAAGCTCGCCAGGATTCAAACATTGTGACGGTTACGTTTACTTTAAACAATCATTTTGACACTACCTTATTTGACTCTGGTGTCGACTATAGTTTTGTTTCCACTACTTTTATACCTCTGTTAGGCATAGAGCCCAGCGAAATAGTTTCAGATATGAGATTGAGATAGCTAGCGGGCAGCTAGTAGAGATTGATAAGGTTATTAAGGGTTGCAAACTAGAAATTGAGGGTCATGTCTTTGACATCGATTTGATAACTTTTAGGCATAGGAGTTTTGATATGATTATAGGTACGGATTGGTTGTCTAATCATAAGGTTGAAATAATTTGTCATAAGAAAGTAGTAAGGATACCACTACTTGATGGTAAGGTGCTTAGAGTAAGAGAAAAACTGGAAGAAAAAATGAGGCAACTAAAGAGTGCTAAGGCTAAAGAGAAGGAACAAGAAGATATAGTAGTAGTAAGAGATTTTCCTGAGGTATTCCTGGATGACCTATCTGGATTGCCGCCTGTTCGGGAAATTGAGTTAATCCTTAGAGTTGTACAGGTTGCAAAGTCCCCCTATCATTTGGCACCTTTTGAATTGAAGTTGTCGGGACAACTCAAGGAACTCTAAGACAAAGATTTCATTCAACCAAGTTCATCGCCGTGGGGAGCGCCGATATTTTTCGTTAAGAAAAACAATGGTTCTTTTAGGATGTGTATTGAATATAGAGAATTGAACAAGTTGACTGTTAAGAATCGTTATCCGCTTCCTAAGTTGATGATCTATTTGACCAACTGCATGGGTCGTAGTTTTTCTTAAAGATAGATCTTAGGTCTGGATACCATCAGCTGAGAGTTCATGAAGATGACATTCCAAAGACTGTGTTTAGACTCGTTATGGACATTTTAAGTTCACAGTAATGCCCTTCGGTCTGACTAACGCACCAGCGGTATTCATGGACTTAATAAATAAAGTTTGTAGACCTTATATTGATAAGTTTATGATAGTGTTTATAGATGATATCTTAATCTACTCTAAGACTTAGGAGGAGCATGTAGAACACTTAAGGTTAGTCTTAGAACTGCTCAGGAAGGAGAATCTGTATGCTAAGTTTTCTAAGTGTGAATTTTGACTAAGAAAAGTCCAGTTTCTTGGGCATATGATAAATGGTAATGGGATTCATGTAGACCCTAGTAAGATTGAAGCTGTTAAGAATTGGAAAACCCCTAGAACTCCGACCGAGGTTCGTTCATTCTTAGGATTGGCTGGATATTACTGTAGGTTTATTGAGAACTTTTCTTAGATAGATAAGTCTCTTATTATCTTAACTCAGAAGTGTAAGACTTTTGACTGGGGTGAGGAACATGAATTGGCATCTCAAACCTTGAAGGATAAGTTGTGTAATGTGCCTGTTATAGCTTTCCCCGATGGACCGAAAGACTTTGTAGTATATTGTGATGCGTCCCGGATAGGACTAGGCTGTGTGTTAATGCAATAAAGTAAGGTGATAGCCTATGCGTCTAGGCAGTTAAAAATTAAAAAGAATTATACAACCTATGATTTGGAAATAGGGGCAATTGTATTTGCCCTTAAGATTTGAAGACGTTATCTGTATGGGACAAAGAGTGTCATCTATACGGACCATAAGAGTCTTCATCATATCCTTAGTAAAAAAGAGTTGAATATGCAAAAGCATCGCTGGATAGGGTTGTTTAGTGATTATGACTGTGAAATTCGCTACCATCCTGGTAAGGCGAATGTGGTGGTTGATGCTCTAAGTAGAAAAGAAAGAGTAAGCCTAAGAGAGTTAGAGCTATGAATATGACCCT